>MDKI01166797.1:0-14731 GCA_005239505.1 Nicotiana paniculata
ATAAATACTGGACAAATTAATAAAAATGTAGGAAAATAATGGAAAAATACCAATTGCTATTAACGCATGAATTTGAAGGAATATATGCAATTTTAAAAAATATTTTTTGGGAAAAATTAGGTATCAACAGCTGCCCCTCTTTACCCGGAAAGGATGAAAGAGTTTGTCGGGTAAAGACATGATGGCCAATTTGACCGAGCGAAACGGTTTGGAGAGATTTAGATCGTACCCTGGCTTCTAAGCTGCCTACATATCTCTGGTTTTACAGGAATCAGGCCGCATGTAGTTCCGGATCCATTGGTGAAGTATACCGGTGAAGTCATCACAATAACAGACGCAACATCTAGGGCTAGATGAATGAACGGTTCTAAGGAAGAGGTTAGGTTTGATATGGCTGGGAGAACTGGAGCAGGATCGCTTCTGCGGGGTAGCCATCTCTTGCCGGGTTACCTGCGAATAAGAATACTACAAGCATATATTGTGCATAAATTCAAACATGATGAAGATTCCCGTTGGACTATGAAAGTTGTCTTCGGACGGTTAGGGATGATGTCCTGGGCTATGAATTGTTTGATGAGAGATTCACAGGCCATGAAATGATGTTCTCGGGCCATGAAGATGGTGCCTCTGAACTATGACACCTTTGAATAATGATATGCAAAGTTGAGAGAGATCCTCAGGCCATGACATGGTGTCTTCCGGCTATGAGGATGGTGTCGTTAGACTATTACGCCTTTGGATAGGTTGGTGATATTTCAGCCCATGAAATGCAGTAATATGACTTCCACAAGGCAGGGCTTAGTCTTGGGAAAGGGAGGGCAGAGCTTAGCCCGAAAGAGAAGTGAGGTAAATAATGCTTGAGAGACAACGGTTAGTCTCGGTGAAAAGCAAATTGGAGGCAGAGCTTAGCCTCATGCAAGTATGGAGACAGAGCTTAGTCTCATGCAGAGATGTGGAAGGCAAATATTAGCCTTATGCAGAATGAAGGCAGAGATTAGCCTTATGCAAGATGGAAGGCAGAGATTAGCCTTATGCAGATGGAGGTAGAGCTTAACCTCATGCAGATAGGAAGGAAGAGATTAGCCTTATGCAAATGGAGGTAGAGCTTAACCTCATGCACAATGCGGGACATATCTTAGTCCCATGTAAGATGAAGGCGAAGATTAGCCTTATGCAAATGAAGGCAGATATTAGCCTTATGAAAAATGAAGGCAGAACTTAGCCTTATGCAGAAGATTAAATAGTAAATGGCAGTAGAATTTCTTAGCTGGCAGCAAGCTTTGGTATTGTGATTGTTGTGAGAATTGTGACTACGAAACATTGTTTGTTCGTGCTGATAGCAAATGTCGGCAAGTGCGATGGTTTCGAGGATTGTGATTTTGAACATGTTCGTCCTTTGTTCCTGCATCCAAAGAAAAATCGTGAGTTCTGTAGAGGGGGAGGTTGATTGGTGTCTCCGATGGCTTTACTTGCTTCGCTCTGCTTTGTCTGATGATTCTGTTTGCATCATTGAGGTAGCGTTTTCTAAACAGAGCTATATTTTGAAAATGTGCATGATTTTATAAAGACATAGTAAAAAATATATTTCAAAAAAATTGGATGAACCGGTGACCGTGACATGGTTCAATACATTGCAACCACTCATGCTATATAATTTTGGGGGTCCTCCTCAAAATTCTGCCCCAGTTGGATGGTTGATGATTCTGACTGTTGTACATGTTGCGATCGATTGAACTTGCTTCAGAATTTTGAGGGCCCTCCTCAAAATTCTGCCCCAGTTTCCAATTGCGGGGGAAATGAGATTTTTATTGAATTATGACTGAACCCATAGGGCTGCCTACGTATCCCCTCTTAAACGGGAATCAAGTCAGGCATAGTTCAATTTACATTATTGAAGAAAAGCATAGAAAGTTACACATAATATCGTTTGACTGCATCTGAATTGATTGGATTTTGCCAAACTTCTCCGTCTATTTCTGCAAGTATGATAGCTCCTCCTGTCAATACTTGGTGAACCATATACAGACCTTGCCAGTTGACAGAAAATTTCCCTTTGTCTTCGTCTTGATGTGGAAAAATCTTCTTCAACACCAGCTGCCCCGGTGTGAACTGTCTTGGCTTCTCTCTTTTTGAAGGCTCTGGACATTCTATTCCGATAAAGTTGACCATGACATATTGCATTCATCCTTTTCCCGTCTATGAGGGATAACTGCTCGTAGCGGCCTTTTATCCATTCTGCGTCGCTAACTCAGCTTCTTGTATGATTTTTAAGGAAGGGATCTCCACTCCGGCAGGAATAACAACTTCCTTACCCTTAACCAATAAATAAGAAATTTCCCCAGTTGATGTGCGGACTGTGGTACGGTATCCCAGTAAGGCAAATGATAATTTTTCATGCCATTGTTTGTGCTTTTCTATCATCTTCCTCAATATCTTTTTGATGTTCTTGTTCGCAGCTTCCACAGCTCCATTCATTTATGGTCTATAGGGTGTGAAATTCTTATGCTTGATTTTAAAAGTATCGCGCATGGCTTTCATCAGATCACTCTTGAGATTGGAGCCGTTGTCGGTGATGATTGACTCTGGAACCCTGAACCGACAAATGATACGGGCATGGACAAAGTCTGCCATGATTTTCTTAGTCAATGTTTTGTATGATGCCGCTTAGACCCATTTGGTAAAGTAATCAATAGCTACTAGGATAAACCTATGCCCATTTTAGGTTTTGGGCTCGATTGGTCCAATAACGTCCATTCCCCATGCGACGAACGACCAAGGTGAGCTTATTGCATTGCGCTCATTTGGGGGCACCTTTATCATATCTGCATGCACCGGACATTGATAGCACTTTCGGACATATTGGATGCAGTCTGTTTCTATGGTCATCCATAAGTAACCGGCTATGAGTGTTTTCTTTGCTAAGACAAAACCATTCATGTGTGGGCCACAGGTCCCAGCATGTATCTCTTCAAGTAGTCTGTTGGCTTCCTTTGCATCGACACATTAAATAATCCCAATTCAGGAGTCCTTCTGTACAGGTTTCCTCCGCTGAGAAAGAAATTATTGGACAATATCCGTAGCGTACGTTTGTGAGTGTTATTTGAAAGCTCTGGGTACTCTCCCTTTGACAAGTATTCCCTGATGTCGTGGAACCATGGTCTTCCGTGTGCTTCTTCTTAAACATGGGCACAATATGACGGTTGGTTATGGATCTTCACTGGAATAGGATCAATGAAGTTCTTATCTGGGTGTTGTATCATGGATTGTGGCCAATGCATCGACAAACTCGTTCTGAACTCTAGGGACGTGCCGAAATTCTGTCTTTGTGAACCCTTTCCTCTACTCTTGAACATGGTGCAGATATAGCAATATCTTGGAATTATTGGTAGCCCATTCTCCTTTTACTTGGTGTATTAGCATATCTGAGCCACCAATTACTAGAAACTCCTGGATATTGATGTCAATGGACATATTGAGCCCTAAGATGCAGGCCTCATATTCTGCCATATTGTTGGTGCAGGGAAATCTGAGTTTGGCAGATATCGGGTAGTGTTGACTTGTTTCCGCTATCAGGACAGCTCCAATGCCGACTCCTTTGAAATTGGAAGCTCTGTCGAAAAACATTCTCCATCCATCATAGTATTCTGCAATGTCCTCCCTTATGAATGACACTTCTTCATCGGGAAAATACGTTTTCAAGGGTTCGTACTCTCCTCCCACGGGGTTCTCGGCAAGATGATCTGCCAGTGCTTGCCCCTTGACCACTTTCTGAGTCACATAGACAATGTCGAACTCACTCAGCAGGACTTGCCATTTGGCCAGTTTGCCAGTGGGCATGGGCTTCTGAAAGATATATTTCAAGGGATCCAGTCTTAATATGATATACGTTGTGTAGGCACAGAAGTGATGCCTTAGCTTCTGGACTACCCAGGTTAGAGAACAGCAGGTACGTTCCAATAGAGAATACCGTCCCTCATGTGGAGTGAACTTCTTACTCATATAATAAATAGCTTGTTCCTTTCTTCCTGTCTGGTCGTGCTTCCCCAGAATGCAGCCAAAAGCTCCATCTAATACCGCAAGGTAGAGTAGCAAGGGTCTACCTGGATCAGGCGGGACCAAGACTGGTGATATTGACAAGTATTCCTTGATTCTGTCGAAAGCTTTCTAACAATCATCAGTCCATTTGGTCGCAACATCTTTCTTCAGCATCTTGAAGATTGGTTCACATATAACTGTGGACTGGGCTATGAATCGGCTGATATAGTTAAGGCGTCCCAGGAAACTCATCACATCTTTCTTGTTCTTTGGAAGTGGAAATTCTTGGATGGCTTTGACCTTTTATGGATCCAGTTCTATTCCTCGGCGGCTGACGATGAACCCAAGCAATTTCCCAGCAGGAACCCCGAACGCACACTTCGCGGGTTTTAATTTCAAGTTGTACTTTCGCAGCCTGTCAAAGAATTTTCTCAAATCTGCTGTATGGTCGGTGGCTCTTTGGAATTGATGATGATGTCATCCACATACACCTCAATTTCTTATCATATCATAGAAGATAGTGGTCATAGCTCTCATATAGGTGGCCCCAGCATTCTTTAGGCTGAACGGCATCATCCTATAACAGTAGACTCCCCACAGCGTGATGAAATCCGTCTTCTCAGCGTCTTCCCCGTCTATTCAAATCTGGTGATAACCAGCAAAACAATCCACGAATGATTGAAGTTCATGCTTTGCACAATTGTCAATCAATATGTGTATGTTCGGCAGAGGAAAATCATCCTTCGGACTGGCCCGGTTGAGATCCCGGTAGTCGACACAAACTCTGACCTTTCCATCTTTCTTGGGTACTGGCATGATGTTGGCTAACCATGTCGAATATTCAACTACCCTGAGAAACATGGCGTTGATTTGCTTGGTAACTTCCTCTTTGATTTTCAGACTCATATCAGGCTTGAATTTTCTGAGCTTCTGCTTTACCGGCGGGCACATTGGATTGGTTAGTAACTTGTGAGCCACAATGTATGTACTTAGACCAGTCATGTAATCGTAGACCATGAAAATATGTCTTCATATTCTTTCAAGAATTGTGTGTATTCCACTTTCTCTGATGGCGATAGATGAATGTTGATGCGAGTTTCCTTGACAGTTTCTGAATCTCCCAGGTTGACTATCTCGTTTTTTTCCAGATTGGACTTAGGTCCATCTTCAAAATCCTCAACTTCTCTGATAATTTCATCGGGTATGGTATCTTCTTCTTCTGAATCACTGTCCTTTTGTTGCGTTGTTCATTGCATGTCACAGTCATTGGTTCATCAAGACAGGAAATAGTAATTATGTAAGATAAAATAATGAGAGAAAATGATAATAAATGAGTAAATATTCGTTGAAACATAAAAGTGATTTTTCAATGTTTTGGAACATTGGAGATTTTATTGGAAAATGCAAAAAATGGAAATGCGGAAAAGGAAATCATTAACAAAATGAAATAAACAATGCTTGTTCAGCCTTGCTACCCCGGTACTCGTCGGGCCCTGGATGGTCTGACAGTCCAGTTCCTGAGGATGATCCCTTACTCACAGCTTGGATCAAAGTTGCTAGGGTTTCTTCTTATTCTGACCCCCATATGATATCAGCTTGCCGGAAAGTCTACTCCAAATGTGGTATAGGCTGTTCCAATGGATAGTAGGGATTGCGTCATGGTGGCGACCAGTCTTCGTACTCCTGCCAAGTGTATTTGTATCCCAGCCCAAAAGTGGTGCCATGGTGCCTCAACTATATTGGTTTGGAAATCCCCTGAAGATTTTCCCGAGTCCTCTGCCAGGCTCGTATCCACTCCAGTTCAGTATGCTTTCGATCTTAATGTCCCACAATTTTTCTTTATCCACTGCATTGACCCGTTCAATGTGGTGGTAGGTTTCTCCCCCCAGACTTCTTCCACCTTCAAGCACCGGGATGGTCTGGTGACCATAGATAGGGTTGCTTCCGTCTCCGTGGATAATTACTTCCTGGTGGTTCCATTCAAATTTCACTACATGATGCAATGTTGATGCCACAGCCCCAGCGACATGTATCCATGGGCGTCCCAACAACAGATTATAGGATGCCGATATGTCTATTACCTGAAATTCAATTTCGAACCATATAGGTTCCATCTGTAGACAAAGACTGATTTCACTGATGGTAGACCTATGAGAACCGTCAAAAGCCTTTACATTCATAGATCCTTCTTTGATCTCGTGCAGTCCCTTGCCCAATTTCTTGAGTGTTGTCAACGGACAGATGTTGAGGCTAGATCCACCATCGATCAGAATCCTGGTGATGAAGTAGTCCTCACATTGCACAGTGATGTGTAGTGCTTTGTTGTGACTTAGCCCTTCAGGAGGCAGCTCGTCCTCGTGGAAAGTGATTTTGTGACTCTCCAGCACTTGACCTACCATATTGGCCATTTCTCCACTAGTTATGTTATTTGGCACATATGCTTCATTTAGCACTTTCATCACAGCATTCATGTGTGTCTCTGAATTCTGCACAATGACAGAATGGATATCTGGGCTGGAGTTTTGTTAAGTTGATCGATGACTGATTATTCCCTTGCCTGCACCTTTCTCCAACGATCATCTAGGCATGTCTCAATAACGGGTGGCTTGTTGGAAGCATTCTTGCTAGACTCTACCAAGTGTTCAGGTGTGTACATCCTGCCAGTCCTTGTCATCCCCTGTGCAGCACCAGCTTCTTCTATCTTGACTTTACTTTTCCTTCTTGATTCAGTCGTGCCCCGGTGTGAACTATCTTGGCTTGACTCTTGTTGAAGGCTCTGGATATTCTATTCTGATAAAGTTGACCATGACATATTGCATTCATTCTTTTCCCATTTATGAGGGATAACTGCTCGTAGCGGCCTTTTATCCATTCTGCGTCGCTGCGCTCAAATTCTTGTATGATTCTTAAGGAAAGGATCTCCACTCCGGCAGGAATAACAGCTTCCGTACCATAAACCAGTAAATAAGGAGTTGCCCCAGGTTATGTGCGGACTGTGGTACGGCATCCCAGTAAGGCGAATGATAATTTTTCATGCCACTCTTTGTGCTTTTCTATCATCTTTCTCAATATCTTTTTTATGTTCTTGTTGGCGGCTTCCACAGCTCCATTCATCTGTGGTCTATAGGCTGTGGAATTCTTGTGCTTGATTTTGAAAGTCTCGCACATGGCTTTCATCAGATCACTGTTGACATTGGAGCAGTTGTCGGTGATGATTGACTCTCCCCGAACCGACAAATGATACGGTCACGGACAAAGTCTGCCATGACTTTCTTAGTCACTGCTTTGTATGATGTCGCTTCAACCCATTTGGTGAAGTAATCAATAGCTACTAGGATGAACCTGTGCCCATTTGAGGTTGTGGGCTCTATTGGTCCAATAACGTCCATTCCCCATACGACGAACGGACAAGGTGAGCTTGTTGCATTGAGCTCATTTGGGGGTACCTTTATCATATCGGCATGCACCTGACATTGATAGTACTTTCGAACATATTGGATGCAGTCTGTTCTATGGTCATCAAGAAGTAACCGGCTCTGAGTGTTTTCTTTGCTAAGACAAAAGCATTCATGTGTGGGCCACAGGTCCTAGCATGTATCTCTTCAAGTAGTCTGGAGGCTTATTTTGCATCGACACATATTAATAATCCCAATTCAAGAGTCTTTCTGTACAGGTTTCCTCCGTTGAGAAATAAATTATTGGACAATCTCCGTAGCGTGCGTTTCTGAGTGTGATTTGAAAGCTCTGGGTACTCTCCCTTTGACAAGTATTCCCTGATGTCGTGGAACCATGTCTTCCGTGTGCTTCTTCTTAAACATGGGCACAATATGCCGGCTAGTTATGGATCGTCACTAGAATAAGATCAATGAAGTTCTTATCTGGGTGTTGTATCATGGATGATAGAGTGGCCAATGCATCGGAAAACTCGTTCTGAACTCTGGGGACGTGCCGAAATTCTGTCTCTGTGAACCTTTTCCTCAACTCTTGCACATGGTGCAAATAAAGCAATATCTTGGAATTCTTGGTAGCCCATTCTCCTTGTACTTGGTGTATTAGCAGATCTGATTCACCAATTACTAGCAACTCCTGGATATTCATGTCAATGTCCATATTGAGCCCTAAGATGCAGGCCTCATATTCTGTCATATTGTTGGTGCAGGGAAATCTGAGTTTGGCAGATACCGGGTAGTGTTGACTTGTTTCTGATATCAGGACAGCTCCAATGCCGACTCCTTTGAAATTAGATGCTCCGTCGAAGAACATTCTCCACCCATCATAGGATTCTGCAATGTCCTCCCCTATGAATGACATTTCTTCATCGGGAAAATACGTTTTCAAGGGTTCGTACTCTCCTCCCACGGGGTTCTCGGCAAGATGATCTGCCAGTGCTTGCCCCTTGACCGTTTTCTGAGTCACATAGACAATGTCGAACTCAGTCAGCAGGACTTTCCATTTGGCCAGTTTGCCAGTGGGCATGGGCTTATGAAAGATACATTTCAAGGGATACATCCTTGATATGAGATGCGTTGTGTAGGCAAAAAAGTAATGCCTTAGCTTCTGGGCTACCCAGGTTAGAGCACAACAGGTACATGCCAGTAGAGAATACCGCACCTCGTGTGGAGTGAAATTCTTACTCAGAGAATAAATAGCCTGTTCCTTTCTTCCTGTCTCGTCGTGCTACCCCAGAACGCAGCCAAAAGCTCAATCTAATACTGTAAGGTAGAGTAGCAAGGGTCTACCTGGCTCTGGCGGGACCAAGACTGGTGAAGTTGACAAGTATTCCTTGATTCTTTCGAAAGGTTTCTAACAATCATCGGTCCATTCGGTCGCAATCTCTTTCTTCAGCATCTTGAAGATTGGTTCACATATAACCGTGGACTGGGCTATGAATCGGCTGATATAGTTAAGGCATCCCAGGAAACTCATCACATCTTTCTTGTTTTTTGGCGGTGGCAATTCTTGGATGGATTTGACCTTTGATGGACCCGGTTCTATTCCTCGGCGGCTGATGATGAATCCCAGCAATTTCCCAGCAGGAACCCCGAACGCACACTTCGCATGGTTTAATTTCAAGTTGTACTTTCGCAGCCTGTCAAAGAATTTTCTCAAATCTGCTGTATGGTCGGTGGCTCTCTTGGAATTGATGATGACGTCATCCACATACACCTCAATTTCTTATCATATCATGGAAGATAGTGGTCATAGCTCTCACATAGGTGGCCCTAGCATTCTTTAGGCCGAATGGCATCATCATATAATAGTAGACTCCCCACGACGTGATGAAAGCCGTCTTCTCAGCGTCTTCCTCGTCCATCCAAATCTGGTGGTAACCAGCAAAACAATCCACGAACGATTGAAGTTCATGCTTTGCACAATTGTCAATCAATATGTGTATGTTCGGGAGAGGAAAACCATCCTTCAGACTGGCCCGGTTGAGATCCCAGTAGTCGACACAAACTCTGACTTTTCCATCTTTCTTGGGTACTGGCATGATGTTGGCTAACCATGTTTGATATTCAACTACCCTGAGAAACTTGGCATTGATTTGCTTGGTAACTTCCTCTTTGATTTTCAGACTCATATCAGGCTTGAATTTTCTGAGCTTCTGCTTTACCGGCGGGCACATTGGATTGGTTGGTAACTTGTGAGCCACAATGTATGTACTTAGACCAGTCATGTAATCGTAGACCATGAAAATATGTCTTCATGTTCTTTCAAGAATTGTGTGTATTCCACTTTCTCTGATGGCGATAGATGAATGTTGATGCGAGTTTCTTTGACAGTTTCTGAATCTCTCAGGTTGACTATCTCGGCTTTGTCCAGATTGGACTTAGGTCCATCTTCAAAATCCTCAACTTCTCTGATAATTTCATCGGGTATGGTATCTTCTTCTTCTGAATCACTGTCCTTTTGTTGCGTTGTCTCAATGCATGTCACAGTCATTGGTTCATCAAGACAGGAAATAGTAATTATGTAAGACAGGAAATAGTAATTATGTATTCCACTTTCTCTGATGGCGATAGATGAATGTTGATGCGAGTTTCCTTGACAGTTTCTGAATCTCCCAGGTTGACTATCTCGGTTTTGTCCAGATTGGACTTAGGTCCATCTTCAAAATCCTCAACTTCTCTGATAATTTCATCGAGTATGGTATCTTCTTCTTCTGAATCAC
This sequence comes from Nicotiana paniculata, assembly GCA_005239505.1. NCBI lineage: Eukaryota > Viridiplantae > Streptophyta > Magnoliopsida > Solanales > Solanaceae > Nicotiana > Nicotiana paniculata. Next base: position 10,208 of record MDKI01166797.1, read on the forward strand.
TGTCCTTTTGTTGCGTTGTCTCATTGCATGTCACAGTCATTGGTTCATCAAGACAGGAAATAGTAATTATGTAAGATAAAATAATGAGAGAAAATGATAATAAATGAATAAAGATTCGTTGAAACATAAAAGTGATTTTTCAATGTTTTGGAACATTGGAGATTTTATTGGAAAATGCAAAAAATGGAAATGCGGAAAAGGAAATCATTAACAAAATGAAATAAACAATGCTTGTTCAGCCCTGCTACCCCGGGACTCATCGGGCCCTGGATGGTCTGACAGTCCAATTCCTGAGGAATGATTCCTTACTCGCAGCTTGTATGGTAGGGACTTCCTTCTCCTCCTCATCAACAATAAAACAACAATTCACATCACCATCTTCCATGAATAGATCCTTCAAAGCTCCTAAAGTTTCTTTTTCTTATGACCCCCATATGATATTAGTTTACCGGAAAGTCTGCTCCAAATGTGGTATAGGTTGATCCAATGGATAGTAGGGACCGCGCCATGGTGGCGACCAGTCTTCATACTTCTGCCAAGTGTATTTGTATCCCAGCCCAAAAGTGGTGCCATGGTGCTTCAACTGTATTGGTTTTGAAATCCCCTGAAGATTTTCCCGAGTCCTCTGCCAGGCTCGTATACTTCAGTTCAGTATGCTTTCGATCTTACTGTCCCACCATTTTTCTTTATCCACTTCATTGACCCGTTCAATGTGGTGGTAGGTTTCTCCACCCAGCCTTCTTCCACCTTCAATCACTAGGATGGTCTGGTGACCATAGATAGGGTTGCTTCCGTCTCCGTAGATTATTACTTCCTGGTGGTTCCATTCAAATTTCACTACCTAATGCAATGTTGATGCCACAGCCCCATCCATGGGCGTCCCAACAACAGATTATAGGATGTCGATATGTCTATCACCTAAAATTCAATTTCGAACCATGTAGGTCCCATATGCAGACAAAGACTGATTTCACCAATGGTAGACCTCTGAGAACCGTCGAAAGCCTTTACATTCATAGATCCTTCTTTGATCTCGTGCAGTCCCTTGCACAATTTCTTGAGTGTTGTCAATGTACAGATGTTGAGGCTAGATCCACCGTCGATCAGAATCCTGGTGATGACGTAGTCCTCACATTGCGCAGTGATGTGTAGTGCTTTGTTGTGACTTAGCCCTTCAGGTAGCAGCTCGTCCTCGTGGAAAGTGATCTTGTGACTCTCCAGCACTTGACCTACCATATTGGCCATTTCTCCACTAGTTATGTTATTTGGTACATATGTTTCATTCAGCACTTTCATCAAAGCATTCATGTGTGTCTCTGAATTATGCAGCAATGACAAGATGGATATCTGGGCTGGGGTTTTGTTCAGCTAATCGATGACTGAGTATTCCCTGGCATGCACCTTCCTCCAAAGATCATATGGGCCTGTCTCAATGACGAGTGGCCTGTTGGAAGCATTCTTGCTAGACTCTACCAAGTGTTCAGGTGTGTAGATCCTGCCAGTCCTTGTCATCCCCTGTGCAGCACCAATTTCTTCTATCTTGACTTTACTTTTCCTTCTTGCTTCAGCTGTGTAATCCCAAGGTACGGCCTTGTCGTTGAAAGGTGGAGTGGTTGACACTGTCACTGTGATTGGTGCAGCTACTTTCACTTCAAATGGAATGGGTACCTTAGGAGGCGGCATAAATTCAACCTCGAATGGAAAATGCGTGTTTGCAGGTGGTGCCGTTTCAAACTTGAATGGGAGTGGCGCAGTTACCTCGACGTCTCCGGATGGCTGAATCTGGACTATGATGGGATTAAGAGTTACTTTTGGCTTCTTTGGGTCATCACCTTCTATGATTAACTCGATCGAACTCTCTAGGTCCCAATCTTCTTCTATCTCTATCATATTGACACCCCTATGTTCTGGAAGCGGATTGTTGCGAACATTGGGAGCAGCTTCTTTTGCCTGGATGACCTTGTTATCAATCATAGACTGGATCTTATCCTTCAATGAGCGACATTCATCAATTGTATGCCCCTTCATGCTGGAATGGTATGCACATGTCTTGTTTGGATTGATCCATTGGGATGTATTTTTAGGGGTTACATCAGGGATAGGAGTGTCATAACCAGCAGCTTTTAATCTTTCATACAGTTGGTCGATAGGTTCAGCAATGGCAGTGTATTATTTAGGAGGTCTGTGATCAAAGTTGGGTCGAGGTCTCAGAAAATTTTGGCGAGTAGGGGGCGATTGAAAGTGAGATGGTTGAGAGTTGTAGGTATGATAAACAGGAGCCGGTTGGGAATATCTGGGGGAAGTAGGCTGATATGTAGGCGGTGGAAAAGGCTGATATGTTGATGGAGGTGCTTACTGATAGGTGGGCGAGGGTGTTTGATAGGTGAGTGGGGAAGTTCTGTATACCAACGGGGATTTGGGTCCCAATGCAACCATTACCGTTCCTGCATCTTTCTTCTTGGATGGGCCTCAAAGTTAGTGACCGTTCCACTCTTGATACCTTCTTCAATTCTCTCACCCAGCTTGATGATGTCAGAGAATTTGTGGTTTTCAATCACCATTAACCTCTCATAATACTACGGGTCTTGTGCCCGGACAAAGAATTTGTTCATTTGTTCTTCCTCTAGAGCAGGCCTGACCTTGGTTGCTTCAGATCTCCAGCGAGCGGCATACTCGCGAAAAGTTTAGGTGGGCTTCTTTTTAAGGTTCTAGATGTAGAACACGTCGGGTGCATTCTCCGTATTGAACCTGAATCGGTCCATGAAGTCTGATGCCATACTTACCCAGTCGGACCACTTCTTAGGGTTTTGGCTGATGTACCAAGATAAAGCATCTCCTGTGAGGCTCCTCATGAACAATTTCATGCGAATCTTCTCGTCTCTTCCTACTCCAACCAATTTATCACAATAGGTCCTCAGATGGACCCTGGGATCACCTGTACCATCGAACATTTCAAACTTAGGAGGTTTGTAACCCTCTGGTAGTTCAACATCGGGCTGTATGCAGAGATCTTCATAGTTCAACCCTTTGAGTCCCTTGCTTCCTTCAACGCCCTAAACTCGACTAATCAGCTTCTTGAGTTCCTCGGCCAAATTCTTAATGAGCATATCCTTCTCACTGGATTCAGGTGTGTAAGCAATGTGTTGGGTGGAGTGAGGTAGAGTCTCCACGTATATGGGGTTGTTCTGATGACCTGGTGTTTGAGCATAGAGGTGGTCACTTGTGGAGTCTTGTGGTTCAGGGATAATTAGCGGGGTATTTATTGGAGCGTGGAAAGTGTTGTGCTGGTGCTGTGGTGGGATAATTTGTTTTTTCGGTGGAGTTGTATGATGATGAGTTGTGGGAGGGTTCTGTTTGTTTGGGGTGTTCTGAGGAGGTATGGGATTTTGAATGACATCTGGGACATTGAGTGAGAAGGATAAATTTGCCAAGTTCCGGACATGCTCAAGCTCCCCTTGGAGTTTCAACAACCTTTGCTCGAGTTGTGACATAGCATCATTTTGAACCTGAGTACCTTGATTGTCAAGAGCTTCTGTTCGTTCCACTGGCATTGTGTTTTCCTGTCTGATGTTGCCCAAATCTTCCATTTTGCTTTTGCCTTTGCCTTTAAGTGGGGACTAGGAGGAGGAGGAGGTGGAGGGCCCCTGGATCTTGTGTGATATGATGATGATGCTAGAATGCACGAACCAACCTTTGGGGAGGGGAATAATCAAAAGAGAAACAAAATAAAAATAAAAAGTAGCCAAGTCAGTGAAGATCATGAGAAAATATTGCAGTATTCAAACCCATAGTGCGGGAATAAAAGCGTGTCCTAATTTGGGAGCCTCGGTGTGCCCGAGGTAGCCCTAGCGACAAGTTGATTTTGGATAACTTAGATGCAAAATGCCTCATTTCATTAAGGTAAAATAGACGATTCCAAAACGACACTAAAATAATGAGCAGCAAATAAAGTCACTAATGGCACTTGGCCTTATTACATTAGTAAAAGCAATGAAAAGGAAACCTAGACTACTTAGTCCCTGAAGGACCTTCTCCAGGCTTGGTCTTCTTGGTTCTGTCAATCAGGTTCCCCAGGTCGTGCATGCCCAACAGTAGGTATACCCTTGCTAGATGCCCTCCTTCGTTTCCCTCATCATTCTGGCAGTCGGCGACCCTTTTTCTTGTCTTTGCTTCTAGCTCCATCAGACCCTGCTCCAAATATTCCAACCTTTCACTAGATTTGATGGCCCTTTCCTTCCACTCATCGATCAGTTCCATATTAGTCTTGTGTTGATCCAGATGCTCGGCCTCGGACTCACGAAGCCTTTTGCGCAGATTATTGTAGTTTACCTGAGCCGCAGCCACTTCATCTATAACCATGTTTCTGCTGATGCCCAGCTCAACTATCCCTACTTTGTTGTCTTCAAACCATGATAGGTAGAAGCGTACATGCCCTGCGTGGTATCTATCGGGCTCGATGGTGTCCTGATGCGTGGCTAGAATTCATGATTTTTAGCATTATATACCGTGCATTTTAGGTGTTTT
>ML338871.1:0-17778 GCA_005239505.1 Nicotiana paniculata
TCCTTCTCTTTGGTTGATTCCTCAAAATCCTCCATGAAATCAAGTAGCAACTCAGAGAGTTTTCTCTTAGATAGGAACTTTATTTTGTTTTTAAGATGGGAGATAATTACCTCTGGTTCTTCATGTGATTCCTCATCAGATTCTCCAATTGTCATGAGCGCCTGATCTTCAGTCGCCCCATCTTATGATTCCTCATCTGAACTTTCCCCCCAAGCAGCAACCATAGACTTTTTTGTGGTTTTCTTGGGTTGGACCTGTTCCTTCTTCCTATTCCTTCTTTCATATCTCTCCTTTTTTCCATTCTACTTCCCACTGAGGACAGTTTTTGATGAGATGGTCAATCTTACCACATTTGTAGCATCCCTCGTTGGTTTGTCTTTCTGGAGCTTTTGGTTTGTTGAAGTTTCCTCCTCTAGAGATTCCCTTCTTCCTCATGAGACAGTTTCTGAATTCTTTGGTAATCATTGCCATCTCATCTTCCTCCAGGTCTGCTCCCTCAGTGATTCTCAGTGCTAGACTCCTCTCCTTCTTTGGACCATCCATCTTCATTGTCTGCCTTCTTAGTTCATAGGCAGTGAGGTTTCTAATCAGCTNGCGTACATCTCTTAAATAGTCTCTCCTTATTTCATAGTGAAGTTTTCATACTGAGAGTATAGTAAAGTACCTCTTGACCTTTCTACTTGAGGTGTTCCTTCATGGGCTACGTGTAAGGTATCCCAAATCTCTTTGGCAGTGGTGCAACTTTGGATTCTGATATTCTCGTCTGGACCTAGTCTACACACTAGACACTTTTTAGCCTTTGCATTCTTTTCCCACTTCTTCAGATCCTCAACAGTGCAATCAACTCTTGTCTTTGGTGCCTCTACACCTTCTGAAATCTTATTCGTGGTGGCTAGAGGACCATCGGTGACTATGTCCCAGAGTTCATAGTCTTCTCCAATCAGGTGATCCTTCATCCTATTTTTCCACCAAGAGTAATACTAGCCATTGAAGAGTGGTGGCCTTGCAGTTGATTTACCCTCCCAGTTTCCAGGTGGTGCACTCATCTTGATCTTTTCCAAGGTGTTAGCCTATCAAGGATAACCTGCTCTGATACCAATTGATGTTTTAGACGTCAATACCACACAAAAAAAATAAGTTAATTGTGTGGTACCCAATTTTCGAGTGCTGTCCCACTAGAAGAACCTGGTTATTGTTGATGTTCCAACTTGTACTGTTGCGGAATAATAAAAGCAGTAAATTAAAAACACAGAGATTTTTACGTTGAAAACACATGGCTCAAAAGGTGAAAAAAGCCACGACCTACTCCTCAGTAGGATTTTCTCAAACACTTCACTAAAACTCTGAGCCAAACGGACTTACAAAATAAACTCTTTTGTAATCCTAGGATTAACTCTAACCCTACGTAGTAACTTACCTCTAGCTAATTTCTACCAGCTTAAAGTTAACTCTAACTTGAACACAGTGTACCTATTACAATTGCTTTTATTAAAGCTGAAAAGATACAATATAAAACCTCCTACTACAACCAACTAGACTCAAATAAAAACAGATGGAACTGGTTCTTCTAGCCGGTCTGTAGCCTTTGTATCGCACAGTAAATCTGCTTGCAAAATCTCTAGGAATTTTTCTTTCAGATCTTGATTCACTTCTGCACTTGTGCGTCTCCTTCAAGCAAGAATACTTCAAGTATTTATAGAGGTCAGGTATTGAGTTTGTCATTCAGTTCTAGTCCAACTCTTCTTGGGTGAACGAGTTCGTATTAAACTCAACTTCCTTCCTTTGTTGCTTTCCTTGATGAATACAACTCCTGTCCTTTTATCAATTTGCAACCTTTTCGCATTAGGAGACGATCTCTTGGTTCATTGATACTTCACAATCACAGTTATCTCCTATGTATATACGGTTCATGTGCCAACGCATCAGGTCAAGTGTGTGTGCTTCGATGGACCTGGTTCAACTGGTCAGACATTTGTCAATCTTCAAAATTATGCAGTGACTTGGGTCAACAATATTTCTCCGGGACATCAAATACGACCCAAGGAACTGGAATTGTTTGGCATTTTATGGCAATTAGACTGGGATTCCGCATGTCATGCATGTATTATCGCCTACCATGGTCCAGGCCAGATGCCTTGGTATGGAGCCGGTACCGGATCGCATGATATTTTTCCGGGAGATCAAATACGACCCAAGGAACCCTAACCAATGCTTCGAAATAAACAAGTTACATTTTTTGGCATCTTATGACAATTAAACTGGAATTCCGCCAATCGTGCATGTATTATCGCCTGCCATGGTCAAGGCCGGATGCCTTGGTACGTAGCCGGTACCGGATCGCATAATATTTGTCCGAGAAATCAAATACGACCCAAGGAACCATAACCATCGCTTCAAAGTGATCAAGTTACCATTTTTGGCATTTTATGGCAATTAAATTGGAATTCCGCCAGTCGTGCATGTATTATCGCCTTCCATGGTCCACGCCGGACACCTTGGTATGGAGCCGGTACCGGGTCGCATGATGTTTATCCAGGACATCAAATACGACCCAAGGAACCAAAACCAACGCTTCGAAATGATCAAGCTACATTTTTTGGCATTTTATGAAAATTAAACTGGAATTCCGCCAGTCGTGCCTGTATTATCGCCTGCCATGGTCCAGGCCGGACGCCTTGGTACGGCGTCGGTACTGGATCACATGATATTATTACGGGACAACAAATACGACCCGAGGAACCATAACCAATGCTTTGAAATGATCAAGTTACAATTCATGGCATTTTATGGCAATTAAATTGGAATTCCGCCAGTCGTGCTTGTATAATTGCTTGTTATGGTCCAAGCCAGATTCCTTGGTACGTAGCCGGTACCGAATCACATGATATTTTTTCGGGACATCAAATACGACCCAAGGAACCAAAACCAATGCTTCGAAATGATCAAGTTACAATTTTTGGCATTCTATGGCAATTAAACTGGAATTATGCCAGTCGTGCCTGTATTATCGCCTGCCATGGTCCAGGCCGGACGCCTTGGTACGTAGCCAGTACCGGATCACATGATATTTGTCCAAGACATCAAATACGACCAAAGGAACCATAACCAATGCTTTGAAATGATCAAGTTACAATATTTGGCATATTATGGCAATTAAACTGGAAGTATGCCAGTCGTGCCTGTATTATCGCCTGCCATGGTCCAGGCCGGACGCCTTGGTACGGAGCCGGTACTGGATCACATGATATTTGTCCGGGACATCAAATACCACCCGGGGAACCATAACCAACACTTCGAAATGATCAAGTTACATTTGTTACAATTTTATGAAAATTAAACTAGAATTCTGCTAGTCGTGCGTGTATTATCGCCTGCCATGGTCCAGGCCGGACGCCTTGGTACGGAGCCGGTACTGGATCACATGATATTTGTCCGGGACATCAAATACCACCCGGGGAACCATAACCAACACTTCGAAATGATCAAGTTACATTTGTTACAATTTTATGAAAATTAAACTAGAATTCTGCTAGTCGTGCGTGTATTATCGCCTGCTATGGTCCAGGCCAGACGCCTTTGTACGGAGTTGGTACCGGATCGCATGATATTTGTACGGGACAGAAAATACGATCCGAGGAAGAAATGACCAAATTATGTTTTCTGGCATTTTATGGCAATTAAACTGGAATTCCGCCAGTCGTGCCTAAATTATCGCCTGCCATGCCCAAGCCCGACGCCGTGGTACCGAGCCGGTACTGGATCGCCTGATATTTGTCCGGGACATCAAATACGACCCAAGTAACAATAACCAACGCTTCGAAATGACCAAATTACATATTTCTGCATTTTATGGACATTAAATTGGAATTCGGCCAATCGTGCATGTATTATCGCCTACCATAGCTAAAGCCCGACGCCGTGGTACCGAGCCGGTACTGGATCGCCTGATATTTGTCCGGGACATCAAATACGACCCAAGGAACCTTAACTAATGCTTTGAAATGATGAAATTACATTTTTGGCATTTTATGGCAATTAAATTGGAATTCCACCAGTCGTGCTTGTATTGTCGCCTGTCATGGACCAAGCCCGACGCCGTGGTACCGAGCCGGTACTGGATCGCCTGATATTTGTCCATGACATCAAATACGACCCAAGGAACCATAACCAACGCTTCGAAATGACTGAATTATATTTTTTGGCATTTTATGGCAATTAACTTGGAATTACGCCAGTCGTGCTTGTAGTATCGCCTGCCCTCGCCCAAGCCCGACGCCGTTGTACGGAGCCGGTGCCGGATCGCCTAATATTTTTCTGGGACATCAAATATGACCCAAGAACCATAACCAATGCTTCGAAATGACCAAATTACATTTTTGGCATTTTAGTGCAATTAAATTGGAATTACACCAGTCGTGCTTGTATTGTCGCCTGTCATGGACCAAGCCCGACGCCGTGGTACGGAGCCGGTACTGGATCGCCTGATATTTGTTCGGGAAATCAAATATGACCCAAGAACCATAACCAATGCTTCGAAATGACCAAATTACATTTTTGGCATTTTAGTGCAATTAAATTGGAATTCTGCTAGTCGTGCTTGTATTATCGTCTGCCATGGCCCAAGACCGACCCCGTGGTACGGAGCCGGTACCGGATCGCCTGATATTTATCCAGGACATCAAATACGACCCAAGAAACCATAAACAACCTTGAAAATTACCAGATTAGATTTTCTTGCATTTTATGGCAATTCAACTGGAATTCCGCCAGTCATGCCTAAATTATCGCTTGCCCGAACCCAAGCCCGACGCCGTGGTACGGGGCCTGTACCGTATCGCCTGATATTTTTTTGGGAAATCAAATACGACCCAAGTAACCATAACCTACGCTTCGAAATGACCAAATTACATATTCTGGCATTTTATGGCAATTAAACTGGAATTCCGCCAGTCGTGCCTAAATTATCGCCTGCCTGAGCCCAAGCCCGACGCCGTAGTACGGAGCCGGTACTGGATCTCCTGATATTTTTTCGGGAAATCAAATACGAACCAAGTAACCATAACCAACACTTCCAAATAACCAAGCATGACACCGTGGTATAGAGCCCGTACGGGATCGCCTGATATTTGTCCGGGACATCAAATACGACCCAAGGAACCATAACCAATGCTTCGAAATGACTAAATTACATTTTATGGTATTTTATGGCAATTAAACTGGAATTTCGCCAGTCGTGCCTGTATTATCGCCTGTTGTGGCCCAAGCATAACGCCGTGGTATGGAGCCACTACCGGACCGCCTGATATTTGTCCGGGACATCAAATACGACCCAAGGAACCATAACCAATGCTTCGAAATGACTAAATTACATTTTATGGTATTTTATGGCAATTAAACTGGAATTTCGCCAGTCGTGCCTGTATTATCGCCTGTTGTGGCCCAAGCATAACGCCGTGGTATGGAGCCACTACCGGACCGCCTGATATTTGTCCGGGACATCAAATACGACCCAAGGAACTATAACCAACGCTTCGAAATGACCGAATTAAATTTTTGGCATTTTATGGAAATTAAATTGGAAATCTGCCAGTCGTGTCTATAGTATCCCCTGCCCTGGCCCAAGCCTGATGTCATGGTACGGATCCGGTACCGGAGTGCCCTATATTTGTCTGGGAAATCGAATGCGACCCAAGGAACCATAACCAACATTTCGAAATGACCAAATTACATTTTTTTTTGCATTTTATGGCAATTTATGGTAATTAAACTAGAATTCTGCCAGTTGTGCCTATATTATCGCCGGTACCAGATCGCCTGGTATTTGTCTGGGACATCAAATACGACCCAAGGAACCATAACCAACGCTTCGAAATGATCAAGTTAGATTTTTTGGCATTTTATGGCAATTAAACTTGAATTCTGCCACTCGTTCCAATATTAACGCCTGCCGTGGCCCAAGCCCGACATCGTGGTACAGAGCCGGTACCGGATCGCCTTATATTTTTCCGAGACATCAAATACAACCCAAGGAACCATAACCAACGCTTTGAAATGACCAAATTACATTTTTTGGCATTTTATGTCAAATAAACTGGAGTTCCATCAGTCATGTCTGTATTATTGCCTACCATGGACCACGCCCGACGTCGTGGTACGGAGCAGGTATCGGATGGCTTGATATTTGTCCGGGACATCAAATTCGACCCAAGGAACCATAACCAATGCTTCTAAATGACCATATTACACTTTTGGCATTTTAAGGCATTGTATGGCAATTAAACTGGAATTCCGCCAGTCGTGCTTGTATTATCGCCTGCCATGGCCCAACATCGACGCCGTGGTACGGAGCCGGTACCAGATCGCCTGATTTTTGTCCGGTACATCAAATACGACCCAAGGAACCATAACCAACACTTCAAAAGGACCAAAGTATATTTTTTGGCATTTTATGGCAATTAAACTAGAATTATGCCAGTTGTGCTTGTATTATCGCCTGCCATGGCCCAAGTTCGACGCCGTGGTACGGATCCGGTACCAAATCGCTGATTTTTGTCCGGGACATCAAATATGTCCCATAGAACCATAACCAATGCTTCGAAATGACCAAATTACATTTTTGGCATTTTATGGCAATTAAAATGGAATTTCGCAACTCGTGCATGTATTATCGCCTGCGGTGGCCCAAGCCCGACGCCGTGGTATGGAGCCGGTACCGGATTGCCTGATATTTGTGTGGGACATCAAAGAAGACCCAAGGAACCATAACCAACGCTTCGATATGATCAAAGTACATTTTTTGGAAGTTTATGGCAATTAAACTGGAATTCCACAAGTTGTGTATGTATTATTGCCTGCCATGGCCCAAGCCTGACGCTGCGGTACGGAGCCGGCTCCGGATCGCCTGATATTTGTTCGGGACATCAAATACGATCCAAGGAACCATAAGCAACGCTCAAAATGACCTAATTACATTTTTTTGCATTTTATGGCAATTAAAGTGGAATTCCGCTAGTCATGTCTGTATTATCGTCTGCCGTGACCCAAGCCCGACGCCGTGGTACGGAGCCGGTACCAGGTCGACTGATATTTGTGCGGGACATCAAATACGACCCAAGGAACCATAACCAACACTTCGAAATGACCAAAGTACTTTTTTTGACATTTTATGGCAATTAAAATGGAATTTCGCAACTCATGCATGTATTATCGCCTGCGGTGGCCCAAGCCCGACGCCGTGGTACGGAGCCGGTACCAGGTCGACTGATATTTGTGCGGGACATCAAATACGACCCAAGGAACCATAACCAACACTTCGAAATGACCAAAGTACTTTTTTTGACATTTTATGGCAATTAAACTAGAATTCTGCAAATCGTGCATGTATTATCCCCTGCCATGGCCCAAGCTCGATGCCGTGATACAGAGCTGGTACCGGATCGCCTGATATTTGTCCAGGACATCAAATAGGACCCATGGAACCATAACCAATGCTTCGAAATTACCAAATTACATTTTTTGGCATTATATGGCAATTAAAATGGAATTCCGCAAGTGGTGCATGTATTATCGCCTGCCGTGGCCCAAGCCTGACGCCGTGGTACGGAGCCGGTACCGGTTCACCGGATATTTGTTCGGGACATCAAATACGACCCAAGGAACTATAACCAACGCTTCGATATGACCAAAGTAATTATTTGGCATTTTACGACAATTAAACTGGAATTCCGCAAGTTGTGCATGTATTATCACCTGCCATGGCCCAAGCCCGACGCTGAAGTACGGATCCGGAATCGGATCGCCTGTTATTTTTCCGGGACATCAAATACGACCCAAGGAACCATAACCAATGCTTCGAAATCACAAAGTTACGTTTTTGGCATTTTATGGCAATTAAACTAGAATTCTGCCAGTCATGCCTGTATTATCGCCTGCCGTGGCCCAAGCCCGACGCCGTGGTACTGAGCCGGTACCGGATCGACTGATATTTGTGCGGGACAGAAATACGACCCAAGGAACCATAACCAACGCTACAAAATGACCAAGTTACATTTTTTGCATTTTATGGCAATTAAAATAGAATTCCGCCAGTCGTGCCTGTATGTCGTCTACCATGGCCCAAGCCCGACGCCGTGGTACGGAGCCGATACCGGATCGCCTGATATTTGTGCAGGACAGGAAATACTACCCAAGGAACCATAACCAATGCTTCGAAATGACCAAGTTAAATTTTTGGCATTATATGGCAAATACACTGGAATTCCGCCAGTCGTGCCTGTATTATCGCCTGTCGTGGCCCAAGCCCAACACTCTGGTACGGAGCCGATACCAGATCGCCTGATATTTTTTTGTGAAATCAAATACGACCCAAGGAATCATAACCAACGCTTCTAAATGACCAAATTACATTTTGTGGCATTTTATGGCAATTAAACTAGAATTTTGCCAGTTATGCATGTATTATCGCATGCCCTGGCCCAAGCCTGACGCCGTGGTACGGAGTCGGAACCGGATCGCGTGACATTTGTCCGGGAAATCAAATACGAACTAAGGAACCATAACCAACGCTTCGAAATTACCAAACTACCTTTTTGGCATTTTATAGCAATTAAACTAGGATTCCGCCAGTCGTGCCTGTGTTATCGCCTGTGATGGCCCAAGCTCGACACCGTGGTGCGGAGACGGTATCGGATCGCCTGATATTTGTTCGAGATATCAAATACGACCCAAGGAACCATAACCAATGCTTAGAATGAGCAAACTACCTTTTTAGGAATTTTATGGCAATTAAACTGGAATTCCGCCAATCGTGCATGTATTATCCCCTACCGTGGCCCAAGCCCGATGCCGTGGTACGGAGCCGGTACCAGATTGAGTAGTATTTGTGCGTGACATAAAATACGACCGGAGGAACCATAACCAACACTTCATAATGACCAAGTGGCATTTTTTGGCATTTTATGGCAATTAAACTGGAATTCTGCCAGTCGTGCCTGTATTATCGTCTACCGTGGCCCAAGCCTAATGCCGTGGTACGGAGCCGGTACCGGATCGCCTGATATTTGTGCGGGACATCAAATACGACCCAAGGAACCATAACCAACGCTTCGAAATGACCAAATTAGATTTTTTGTCATTTTATGGCAATTAAAATGGAATTCCACCAGTCGTGCATGTATTATCACATGTCGTGGCCCAAGCCCGACGCCGTGGCAGGGAGCCGATACCGGATCCCCTAATATTTTTTTGGGATATCAAATACCACCCAAGGAACGATAACCAACGCTTCAAAATGACCAAATTACATTTTTTGGCCTTTTATGGCAATTAAACTAGAATTCCACCATTCATGCCTGTATTATCGCCTGCCGTGGCCCAAGCGCGATGCCGTGGTACGGAGCCCGTACCGGATCCCTTGATATTTGTGTTGGACATCAAATACGACCCAAGGAAACATAACCAACACTTCAAAATGACCAAATTACATTTTTTCGCAATTTATGGCAATTAAATCAGAATTCCGCCAGTGGTGCCAGTATTATCGCCACCCGTGGCCCAAGCCCGACGCCGTGGTATGGAGCCAGTACCAGATCGCCTAATATTTGTCCTCGCCTTCTAATACGACCCAAGGAACCATAACCAATGCTCCAAAATGACCAAATTACATTTTTTGGCCTTTTATGGCAATTAAACTGGAATTCCGCCATTCGTGCCTCTATTATCGCCTGCCGTAGCCCAAGCCCGACGCCGTGGTACGGAGCCGGAATGGGATCGCCGGATATTTTTTCGGGACATCAAATACGACCCAAGGAACCATAACCAACGCTTCTAAATGACCAAGTTACATTTTATGGCATTTAACTGGAATTCCGCTAGTCGTGCCTATATTATTGCCTGCCGTGGCCCAAGCCCAGCGCCGTGGTACGGAGCCGGTACCGGATCGTCTGATATTTTTTTGGTAAATCAAATACGACCCAAGGAACCATAACCAACGCTTCGAAATGACCAAATTACATTTTGTGGCATTTTATGGCAATTAAATTGGAATTCCGCTAGTCGTGCCTATAATATCGCATGCCGTGGCCCTAGCCCGACGCCGTGGTACGGAGCCAGAATCGGATCGCCTGATATTCGTCCGGGACATCAAAAACGAACAAGGGAACCAAACCAACACCTCGAAATGACCAGACTACCTTTTTTGGCATTTTATGGCAATAAAACTAGAATTCCGCCAGTCGTGCATGTATTATCGCATGTCATGGTGCTAGACTGACGCTGTGGTATGGAGGCGCTACTGGATCACCTGATATTTGTCCGTGACATCAAATACGAACCAAGGAACCATAACAAACGCTTCAAAATGACCAAATTATATTTTTTGGTATTTTATGGCAATTAAACTGGAATTCCGCCAGCTGTGCCTGTATTATCGCCTGCCGTGGCCCAAGCCCGACATCGTGGTACCGAGACGGTACTGGATCGCCTGATATTTGTCCGGTACGTCAAATACCACCCAAGGAACCATAACCAACGCTTCGAAATGACATAATTAAATTTTTTGGCATTTTATGGCAATTAAACTGGAATTCTGCCATTCGTGCCTGTATTATCGCCTGTCGTGGCCCAAGCCCGACGCCGTGGTATGGAGCCCGTACCCGATCACCTGATACTTGTCCGGGACATCAAATACGACCCAAGGAACCATAACCAATTCTTCAAAATGACCAAATTACATTTTTTGGCATTTTATGGCAATTAAACTAGAATTCCGCCAGTCGAGCCTGTATTATCGCCTGCCGTGGCCCAAGCCCGACGCCGTGGTACGGAGCAGGCCTTTTATGGAAATTAAACAGGAATTCCGCTAGTCGGGCCTGTATTATCGCCTGTCGTAGCCCAAGCCTGACGCCGTGGTACGGAGCCGGAACCGGATCACCTAATATTTTTTTCGGGACATCAAATACGACCCAAGGAACCATAACCAACGCTTTGAAATGACGAAATTAAATTTTTGGTATTTTATGGAAATTAAACTGGAAATCCGCCAGTTGTGCCTGTATTATCGCCTGCCGTAGCCCAAGCCCGACGCCATGGTACGTAGTCCATACCGGATCCCTTGATATATGTGTTGGACATCAAATACGACCCAAGGAACCATAACCAACACTTCAAAATGACCAAATTACATTTTTTGGCAATTTATGGATATTAAACTGGTATTCCGCCTGTGGTGCCAGTATTATCGCCACCCGTGGCCCAAGCCCGACGCCGTGGTATGGAGCCGGTACCAGATCACCTGATATTTTTCCGCGACTTCTAATACGACCCAAGGAACCATAACCAATGCTCCAAAGACCAAATTACATTTTTTTTTGCCTTTTATGGCAATTAAACTGGAATTTTGCCATTCGTGCCTCTATTATCGCCTGCCGTGGCCCAAGCCCGACGCCGTGGTACGGAGCCGGAATGGGATCGCCTGATATTTTTTCGGGACATAAAGTACGACCCAACGAATTATAACCAACGTTTCGAAATGACCAAGTTACATTTTTGGCATTTTATGGCATTTAACTGGAATTCCGCTAGTCGTGCCTGTATTATTGCCTGCCGTGGCCCAAGCCCAGCGTCGTGGTATGGAGCCGGTACCGGATCATCTGATATTTTTTTGGTAAATCAAATACGACCCAAGGAACCATAACCGACGCTTCGAAATGACCAAATTACATTTTTTGCCTTTTATGGCAATTAAATTGGAATTCCGCTAGTCGTGCCTGTAATATCGCATGTCGTGGCCCTAGCCCGACGCCGTGGGACGGAGCCGGAATCAGATCGCCTGATATTTGTCCGGGACATCGAAAACGAACAAGGGAACCAAACCAACGCCTCGAAATGACCAGATTACCTTTTTTGGCATTTTATGGCAATTAAACTGGAATTCCGCCAGTCGTGCATGTATTATCGCCTGTCATGGTTCTAGACTGACTCTGTGGTACCGAGCCGCTACTGGATCACCTGATATTTGTCTGGGACATCAAATACGACCTAAGGAACCATAACCAATGCTTCGAAATGACCAAATTACATTTTTTGCCTTTTATGGCAATTAAACAGGAATTCCGCCAATCGTGCCTGTATTATCGCCTGCCGTGGCCCAAGCCCGACGCCGTGGTACGGTGCCGGAACCGGATCGCCTAATATATTTCTGGGACATCAAATACGACCCAAGGAACCATAACCAACGCTTCGAAATGTGAAAATTAAATTTTTGGTATTTTATGGCAATTAAACTGGAAATCCGCCAGTTCTGCCTGTATTATCGCCTGCCGCAGCCCAAGCCCGATGTCGTGGTACGTAGCCCGTACCGGATCCCTTGATATTTGTGTTGGGCATCAAATACGACCCAAGGAACCATAACCAACACCTCAAAATGACCAAATTACATTTTTTGGCAATTTATGGCAATTAAACTGGAATTCCGCCAGTGGTGCCAGTATTATCGCCACCTGTGGCCCAAGCCCGACGCCGTGGTATGGAGTCGGTACCAGATCGCCTGATATTGTCCGCGACTTCTAATACGACCCAAGGAACCATAACCAACGCTCCAAAATGACCAAATTACATTTTTTTGGCCTTTTATGGCAATTAAACTAGAATTCCGCCATTCGTGCCTCTATTATCGCCTGCCGTGGCCCAAGCCCGACGCCTTAGTACGGAGCCGGAATGGGATCGCCTGATATTTTTTCGGGACATCAAATACGACCCAAGGAACCATAACCAATGCTTCGAAATGACCAAGTTACATTTTTGGTATTTTATGGCATTTAACTGGAATTCTGCTAGTCGTGCCTGTATTTTTTCCTGTCGTGGCCCAAGCCCAGCGCCGTGGTATGGAGCCAGTACCTGATCGTCTGATATTTTTTTGGTAAATCAAATACGACCCAAGGAACCATAACCGACGCTTCGAAATGACCAAATTACATTTTGTGGCATTTTATGGCAATTAAATTGGAATTCCGCTAGTCGTGCCTGTAATATCGCATGCCGTGGCCCTAGCCCGACGCCGTGGTACAGAGCCAGAATCGGATCGCCTGATATTTGTCCGGGACATCAAAAATGAACAAGGGAACCAAACCAACGCCTCGAAATGACCAGATTACCTTTTTGGCATTTTATGGCAATTAAACTGGAATTCCGCCAGTCGTGCACGTATTATCGCCTGTCATGGTTCTAGACTGACTTTGTGGTACGGAGCCTCTACTGGATCACCTGATATTTGTCCGAGACATCAAATACGACCCAAGGAACCATAACCAATGCTTCGAAATGACCAAATTACATTTTCTGCCTTTTATGGCAATTAAACAGGAATTTCGCTAGTCGGGCCTGTATTATCGTCTGCCGTGGCCCAAGCCCGATGCCGTGGTACAGAGTCAGAACCGGATCGCCTAATATTTTTCTGGGACATCAAATATGACCCAAGAAACCATAACCAACACTTCGAAATGATGAAATTATATTTTTTTGGTATTTTATGGCAATTAAACTGGAAATTCACCAGTTGTGCCTGTATTATCGCCTGCCGCGGCCCAAGCCTCATGTCGTGGTACGTAGCCCGTACCGGATAGCCTTATATTTATTCGGTACATCAAATACGACCCAAGGAACCATAACCAACACTTCAAAATGACCAAAGTATATTTTTTGGCATTTTATGGCAATTAAACTGGAATTCCGCCAGTCGTGCCTGTATTAGCGCCTGCCATGGACCAACCTCGACGCCGTGGTGCGGATCCGGTACCAGATCGCCTAATGTTTGTCCGAGACATCAAATACGACCCAAGGAACCATAACCAACACTTCAAAATGACCAAAGTATATTTTTTGGCATTTTATGGCAATTAAACTAGAATTCTGCTAGTCGTGCTTGTATTATTGCCTGCCATGGCCCAAGTTCGACGCCGTGGTACGGATCCGGTACCAGATCGCTGATTTTTGTCTGGGACATCAAATATGTCTCATAGAACCATAACCAATGCTTCGAAATGACCAAATTACATTTTTGGCATTTTATGGAAATTAAAATGAAATTTCGCAACTCGTCCATGTATTATCACCTGCGGTGGCCCAAGCCCGACGCCGTGGTACGGAGCCGGTACCAGATTGCTTGATATTTGTGCGGGACATCAAAGACGACCAAAGGAACCATAACCAACGCTTCGATATGATCAAAGTTAATTTTTTGGAAGTTTATGGCAATTAAACTGGAATTTCGCAAGTTGTGTATGTATTATTGCCTGCCATGGCCCAAGCCTGACGCTGCGGTACGGAGCCGGCTCTGGATCGCCTGATATTTGTTCGGGACATCAAATACGATCCAAGGAACCATAAGCAACGTTTCAAAATGACCTAATTACATTTTTTTGCATTTTATGGCAATTAAAGTGGAATTCCGCTAGTCGTGTCTGTATTATCGTCTGCCGCGGCCCAAGCCCGATGCCATGGTACGGAGCCGGTACCAAATCGACTAATATTTTTGCGGGACATCAAATACGACCCAAGGAACCATAACCAACACTTTGAAATGACCAAAGTACTTTTTTTGGCATTTTATGGCAATTAAAGTGGAATTCCGCTAGTCGTGTCTGTATTATCGTCTGCCGCGGCCCAAGCCCGATGCCATGGTACGGAGCCGGTACCAAATCGACTAATATTTTTGCGGGACATCAAATACGACCCAAGGAACCATAACCAACACTTTGAAATGACCAAAGTACTTTTTTTGGCATTTTATGGCAATTAAACCAGAATTCCGCAAATCCTGCCTGTATTATCCCCTGCCATGGCCCAAGCTCGACGCCGTGGTACGGAGCTGGTACCGGATCACCTGATATTTGTCCAGGACATCAAATAGGACCCATGGAACCATAACCAATGCTTCGAAATTACCAAATTACGTTTTTGGCATTATATGGCAATTAAAATGGAATTCCGCAAGTGGTGCATGTATTATCGCCTGCCGTGGACCAAGCCTGACGCCGTGGTATGGAGCCGGTACCGGTTCACCAGATATTTGTTCGGGACATCAAATACGACCCAAGGAACTATAACCAACGCTTCGAAATGACAAAGTTACATTTTTGGCATTTTATGGCAATTAAACTGGAATTCCGCCAGTCATGCCAGTATTATCTCCTGTCGTGGCCCAAGCCCGACGCCGTGGTACGAAGCTGGTACCGGATCACCTGATATTTGTCCGAGACATAAAATACAACCCAAGGAACCACAACAAACGCTTCCAAATGACCAAATTACATTTTTTGGCATTTTTTGGCAGTTAAAGTGGAATTCTACCAGTCGTGCCTGTATTATCGCATGCCATGGCCAAATCCCGATGCCGTGGTATGGAGCCAGTACCGAATCGCCTGATATTTGTATGGGACATCAAATACGACCCAAGAAACCATAACCAACACTTCTAAATGACCAAAGTACATTTTTGGCATTTGATGGCAATTAAATTGGAATTCTGCTAGTCTTGCCTGTATTATCGCCTGCCATGGCCCAAGCTCGACGCCGTGGTACGGAGCCGGTACAGGATCGCTTGATATTTGTCGGGAACATCAAATACGACCCAAGGAACCATAACCAATGCTTCGAAATGACCAAATTACATTTTTTGGCATTTTATGGCAATTAAACATAAATTTCGCCCGTCATGCCAGTATTATCGCATGCCATGGCCAAAGCCCGATGTCGTGGTACGTAGCTGGTACCGGATCGCCTGATATTTGTACGGAACATCAAATACGACCCAAGAAACCATAACCAACACTTATAAATGACCAAAGTATATTTTTGGCATTTTATGGCAATTAAACTGGAATTCCGCCAATCGTGCCTGTATTATCGCCTGCCATGGCCCAAGCTCAACGCCGTGGTATGGAGCCGATACAGGATTGCTTGATATTTGTCCGGGACATCAAATAAAACCCAAGGAAGCATAACCAATGCTTCGAAATGACCAACCTACATTTTTTGGCATTTTATGGCAATTAAACTGGAATTCCCCCAGTCGTGCCTGTATTATCGTCTACCGTGGCCCAAGCCCGACGCCGTGGTACGGAGCCGGTACTGGATCACCTGATATTTGTGCGGGACATCAAATACGACCTAAGGAACCATAACCAACGCTTCGAAATGACCAAGTTACATTTTTGGCATTTTATGGCAATTAACCTGGAATTCGCCAGTCGTGCCTGTATTATCGCTTGCCGTGGCCCAAGCCAGACGTCGTGGTACGGAGCTGGTACCAGATCGCCAGATATTTTTCTGGGAAATCAAATACGACCCAAGGAACTATTAAAAATGCTTCAAAATGACCAAATTACATATTTTGGCATTTTATTGCAATTAAACTAGAATTCCGCCAGTCGTGCTTGTATTATCGCCTGCCATGGCCCAAGAAGGACGCCGTGGTACGGAGCGGGTAAAGTATCGCCTGATATTTGTTCGGGACATCAAATACAAACCAAGGAACTATAACCAACGCTTCGAAATGACCAAACTACCTTTTTGGCGTTTTATTGCAATTAAACTGGAATTCCGCCAGTCGTGCCTGTATTATCGCATGTCATGGCCCAAGCCCGACGCCGTGGTACAGAGCTGGTACCAGATCGCCTGATATATGTCTGGGACATCAAATACAACCCAAGGAACCATAACCAACACTTCGAAATGACCAAATTACATTTTTGGCATTTTATGGCAATTAAATTGGAATTCCGCCAATTGTGCCTGTATTATCGCCTGCCGCGGCCCAAGCCCGACGTCGTGGTACAAATACAGTACCGAATCGCCAAATATTTGTCCGAGACATCAAATATGACCCAAGGAACCATAAACAATGCTTCAAAATAACCAAATTACATATTTTGGCCTTTTTGGCAATTAATCTGGAATTCTGCTATTCGTGCCATTATTATCGCCTTCCGTGGCCCAAGCCCGACCCCGTGGTACGGAGCCGGAATCGGATCACCTGATATTTTTTTGATAAAATATCCTAGGTTTAAAGTAATACGGATCACATCAATGCAATACCCGGTAATCACTCCTCGAAGAGGGGCTACACGTGGTATTAGCACACCGGTCATCATATCCATATTCTACCCTTCCCACCTCGTGAAGGTAATTAAAGCGTATGTTGGTCACGGATTCTATTGTGTGCTATTACCCGTCCCATCTTATTTGATGTCCCAAAAAAATATCAGGCGATCCGGTACCAGCTCCCTACCACGGCATCGGGATTTCGCCATGGCAGTCGATAATACATGCACGACTGGCGGAATTCCAGTTTAATTGCCACAAAATGACAAAAATGTAACTTGATTATTTCGAAGCATTTGTTATGGTTCCTTGGGTCGTATTTGATGTCCCGAAAAATATCATGCGATCCTGTACCGGCTCCGTACCAAGGCCTCTGGCCTGGACCATGGCAGGCGATAATGTAGGCACGACTAGCGGAATTTAAATTTAATTGCCATAAAATTCCAAAAAATATAACTTGATCATTTCGAAGTGTTGGTTATGGTTCCTTGGTTTGTATTTGATGTCCCGAAAAAATATCATGTGATCCGGTACCGGCTTCGTACTAAGGCCTCCGGCCTGGACCATGGCAGGCGATAATACGGGCACGACTGGCGGAATTCAAATTTAATTGCCATTAAATGCCAAAAATATAACTTGATCATTTCGAAGCGTTGGTTATGGTTCCTTGGGTCGTATTTG
>ML338872.1:0-45871 GCA_005239505.1 Nicotiana paniculata
TTAGTTTTAATCTTTAGTATTAGTAATTTAAACAACATCAGGTGACAGCTGAGTAGTATTTTATCAGCTTGCTTGATACGTAAATTCCCTGTGGGATCGACTCTGGGCATAATACCCCAGTATTATATTTGCAACGCCCGCTTAGTCTTCTACAAGACATAGTTGAGCGTGATCAAATTTTGGCGCCGTTGCCGGGGAATTAACGGTATTATCAAGTGTAGCTGTAATTGTACATATTATTANGCGTGATCAATCACCAAAAATCAACTTTCGCCAATTCAAGCCTAATTCTACACCGGACACCACAAAATTATTCAGAATACACTCCTAAGTCCCAAGTCACCTAACGAAGCTATCCGAGCCATAAAATCCGCATTCCAAGGTCATTCACCAATAGGTCAACTCTCAGTTGACTTTCTCAACTATTAGGCTACTTTAAAAGGCTAAATGCCTAAACTCGAACCATAACCATTTCGGACCCCAACCAACTTACCCAACACATCAAAAACAGGATAGCAATATATAACAACTGCAGAAATAGGGGAAACAGGGTAAATCTCACGGAACGACCTGTCGGGCCATTAATATTAATCGTTAAATATATGGTAATTAGAGGGACTATCTGTATTGGTAAAAAAAGAGTTTCACACGTAAGCCAGCTTTTGACAACCCAGGTAGTCATGTAGACACAGGAAAACGCGACAGCTGGACGTGACTCCTTGAAGAGATACAGTACAAAGAGGCACGGTTCAGTAAACCCACGAACTTATCAGCCACGGGAAACTCAACTTGATTAAAACAGGAGAGAGGCATGGTCAGAATGAATCTAGACAAAGCTAAGAGCAGATTCAGGGACCCACAATTGATTACTCGAACGTTATGTAACTGAACCCCAATTACCATTATCCTTTTGTAACGCCTCATTAATGTCATAATTAGTCATTAATGAGTAACCATAACAAGAACCGTACGTTATAAGAATCTCCTATATAAGGAAGGAGAATACAACTTGTAAAGGCATCTGATTCTCGAATACAATCAACATCAATCTTTTATTTCTGCAATATTGTTTATTGTTCATTTTTCCCATTATCTTGATTATCCGTGACCCGTATTCATATTAAAAATAATCTTTAGTCAAAGGGTCTAATTCTTTGGTTAAACAAAAAATATAAGGCAAGATTAGTTTTTAAATGGTTTAGATAATGAGAAGGTCTTGATTAATTTGATACATACTTGCCGGTAATAAGGATTATATTTTCCGGGTGTTAATAGCATTAACAACCGTGTATGGACTTCAAATTCATCAGATGGATGTGAAGACAACCTTCTTAAATGGAGATTTCGAGGAAGAAATTTATATGGAACAACCTGAAAGGTTTGTAGTTTCCAGAAAATTAGTTTCCAGAAAAGAAAAGAAGGTGTGTTGAGTCGATAAGTCACTTTACGGACAAAAACAAGCATCAAAATAATGACATATGGAACTTGACCAAACAATGTTGTCAAATAGTTTCAAGTTCAATGAGTGTGACAAATGTGTTTTCATTAAGAGTACTCCAAATCAAATAGTCATTGTTTGTTTATATGTAGATGATATGTTGATAATGAGTAACGACATTGCTAACATAAATTCCACTAAGCGCATGCTTACGAGTAAGTTTGATATGAAAGACTTAGGAGTTGCCGATTTAATTTTTTGAATTAGGATCCTTAAGACTCCTAAATCTAGTTTTGCCTCAATCTAATTATATTAAAATGGTACTTGAAAAGTTCAAATAGTTGGTCTTTAAAGTTGCAAGAATATGAATTGATTTAAACCATACGTTTGTAACGAATAAAGGTCAAAGCAAGTCTCAATTGGAATATGCTCAACTGTTGGGAAGTTTGATGGTCATTATCAATTGTACACGACCTAATATAGCTTGTGCGATAAGTAAGCTTAGTCGATATACACGTAATCCCGACCAAGCTCATTGGATAGCAAGTGGATCAACATAATTAAAATCCACAAGTGGATACATTTTTACCATTGGTGGAGGAGCAGTCTCTTGGAAGTCGTCCAAACAGACATGCATCGCCCGCTCTACAATGGAGTTTGAGTTTATTTCTTTAGGCAAGGTCGGTGAAGAAGCTGAAGATATTCCATTTTGACCCAACCATTGGCACCTATATGCATACATTGCAGTAGTCAAGCGGCAATAGGAACGACAGGGAGCGTTATGTATAACGGGAAATCTCGCCACATACGAGGAAGACATGTTACCGTTAGACAACTACCCTCTAGTGGAATTATCACGATTGACTATGTAAGGTTAAAAGATAATGTATCAGATCCGCTTAAAAAGGCCTAAGTAGAGAGGCGGCTGAGAAGTCATCAACGGGAATGGGACTATGGTCGAGGACAAGTCACTATGGCGGTAATTCTACAGAGCAGACTGGAAATCCCAAGACATAGGTTCAAGGAGATCAAACAAAGTCATTATGACGGTTCAACATTGTCAAACAAAATTTTTGGTCCATTCTCATGATGAAGACAATGTTCAGTACCAAGGATAAAGCGTTAAGGCTTTCTAATAGTTTCCAAGTTTGATACGGGGTATATCAAATAATGTGTCCACGGGATAACACGTTAGGAATCACCTATGCAAGTGTGAAGTGTAAGCCGCTTCAAGGAGAATTTTGTAGGGCTAATTCTCTACGCACTTATGAAACTAGGCGGTGTTCATGGATGAAACGAACCAACAATGAGAACCACAGACGGTTAAGGGTTGATTGTGTGACATAGGGCTGTCTAGGTATACATCAAAGTTTGACGGTTCAAAGATATCGAATCTACGGATTGATCGAGTATATCTGACATATGTTCACTACGGAAAGTTCAAAGGGAAACCTACTTATCCAGATATGATTAATCCATACTTGCGAATCGCACAATTTTTTCATGCACATTATTTTTTTCGAATTGCCATTCCCCATCCATGTGGGGAATTTTTGGGTTTTGTTAATTAAAAACAAAAAGAGGTGTGAATGGAAAATGGTGGGAAGAAAATGGAGAGAAATAAAATTTTGAATTAGATCATTTTACAAAGGAACTTTGTCCCTCATTGGATAGGAAGAGGAAATTTCTTATGCTTATATATGGAAGCACTTCTTCTAGCTCTTAAAGAGCTGAGAATAGAGCAAGCCTCGTGTCGTCGTCGTCGTCGTCGCTCGCTCGGCCCGGCTCGGCTTCGACTTCGACTTCAGATTCAGATTTGGTCAATTGATATGATTGATTTATAATTTTTTGGACCAAATTTATTTTCCTTTTCAATCATTTAATATTTCCTTTTCTAATATTTTTGCGCGAAATATATGAATTTGGAAATTCGGAATTTTTTTTCAACGGTCGAATTTGCGACCAAACATTTCATTCAACAGAAATTCAAATTACTTGTGCGGAATAGACGCCTTATCAATGAACTGGCACCTTTGCACCTATTGGGACTCAACTTCGTTGGCTATAAATAGAGAGGCTTAGCCTCATTCTCCACCACCGAAATCTGAAAATCTCTCCCCTCTATCTTCTGCATTCTGCATTGTTTTCATAGCAAAAATGTAAGTATTTTGTGTGATTTGCTCGGTAATTTGAGTTCACTGAAATTCTGTGATTTGAAGTTGTCACGACCCGAAATCCCACCTTCAGGCCGTGATGGCGCCTAACATTGCACCCGCTAGGCAAGCCAACGTGTTAACTGAATTGATTTATTAACAAGTGAAAATCACAAACACTGACTAGATAATTGAGATAAGTACAGAAGCATTAACAAAATCTAAATACCAATAGCTAATCACGAAGAAATCCATTTAAGTACAAAACCAAGAAATGGAGTCACAACCTCACGAACCAGTCTAAGATTTGACTAAAAATAATAGTTTGAAAATAAAATGATGTATCTGCCTGGAAAACACATATATGACAGAATGAAAGATAGACAGGGACGCCGAGATCCACGAACTCCTGTGGAACTACCTCGGTGTCGTTTGGAATGGACTGAAGGACACTCCCACTAACAATATCCACAGGGTCCGGCTGCGTAATCTGCACAACATAAAGAAATGAAGGTGTAGCATCAGTACAACTGACCCCATGTACTGAGTAAGTTCCGAGCCTAACCTCGGCGAAGTAGTGACGAGGCTAGGACACGACAATAAATTGAACCTGTGCAGTTCAATAGTATAGTAGAAAATAAACAAGAATACAGTTACGGGGAAGAACATGCTGGGGATAAGAGGGGCAACACTTGCTAAAACAGTAGAATCAAGTACTAACGGAAATGTAGAAGTAAAACAAGAATATCAGCCCGAACAAGTAAAATAGAAAGGAGGAAAACACGGCATGACCCCTCGTATATAACCTAATAATCACACAGCACGGAATGTCCCCTCGCGCATAAATAATAATGACTCGGCATGGAATGTCCCCTCGTGCATCAATAATAATCAATCGGCACGGAATGTCCCCTCGCGCATAAATAATAATCAATCCGCACGGAATGTCCCCTCACGCATAAATAATAATCAATCGGCACGGAATGTTTCCTCGTGCATAAATATAATCATCGGCACAGAATGTTCCCTCGTGCATAAATAATAATCACTCGGCACGGAATGTTCCCTCGTGCACAAATAATAATCGTCGGCACAGAATGTTCCCTCGTGCATAAATAATAATCATCGGCACAGAATGTTCCTTCGTGCATAAATAATAATCACTCGACACGGAATTATTGCCTCGTGCATGATGAGTGTAAAACAACAATTGATATGAAAGTTTAACAATACGACATTTCAAATGTACATAAATAATCAACAAATTCTATTGTTCCGGCAAGGGACTCAGCTATAACCAATCTCACTCAGAAGTATAATCTCAACAGTAAAATCCTCGACCGAACACATAATCAATAACTTTCTACGTCATGAAGTAACCTCAAGGTACCACTTTCAAGGTTCCCAAAAACTCACAACACGGAGAATATCAAAGAATATTAAATAATTCATCAAAATTCTACTCACGAGCATGCTTGACCACAACATATAGGTAACCGTCACCTCACCGATACGTTGGACATGAATTACACATAGCAAATAAGACTCTATACCTAATCCCTCAAGCTAAGGTTAGGCCAAACACTTACCTCGGCTCCAAGAATGCAAGTCAAGCCTCAATCACGGCCTTTCCTCTTGAATCCAACTCCGAAACGATAATATCTAGACATAATTGACTTAATAACATCAATAATTATTCAATAACTCAATCCCAAAGCCTAATTATACATTTCCCATAATTCTTCCAAAAATACCAAAATTCGGCCCCCGGCCCGCTTGGTCTAAACTCGAGGTTCGGGCCAAAACCCGATAACCCATTCCCCCATGAACTCGAATATATAATTTGTTTTGAAATCCGACCCTAAAATGAGGTTGAATTCCCAAAATTTCCAAAAGCCCTAGCTCTACCCCAAAACCCCAATTTCTACCCTTGATTCCATGTTTTTAGACCTAGAATCTAGTGATTGATGAAGGAAAATGGAAGAAATTAGAGTTAAGAAAACTTACCTATGAAGCTATGGTGGAATGGTCTCCTAAGACTCGCCCAAGAAGAGTGGAGAAGAAGAAAATGGTGAAAGATATGAAAATCCCGTAATGGGTATTCTGTTTTTGAGCAATTAAATAACTGGGCGAATTTACCCTACGCGATCGCGACAGAAGGGCTGCGATCGCGGAGAGTACTGGACTTCAGACTTGTGCGATCGTGAAGTAAGGAGTGCGATCGCAGAGAACCCAAACGTGGACCCACGCGATCGCGAACGAAAGAACGCGTTCACACAGAACAATTGCTACCCAGCCCCCAACCCCACAGGAGACTTACGAGATCGCGGACATAGGATTGCGTTCGCATAGAGCTTAAACCCCAAAGCTCCGTGTTCGCACCCAGCTCCTTGCGATCGCATAGAGAAAATTAGCCACCCCGCCCAATTGCACATCGCGATCGCGTGCACTACACCGCGACGTAGAGAAGGAAATAGTTGGACACCAGATACAGCCTAAAACACCAGAAATTTCCTAAGTTTAGCACCCCGACACCTACCCGAAACTCACCGAACCCTCGGAGCTCAAAGCCAAATATACACACGCCTTCATAATCATCCTACGAACTTATTCGAGTAATTAAACCACTAAAATAACATCAAAAACAATGAATTAAACTCAAAAATTCATAGAATTTCCTCAAACTTCATAAACTATCAAATTTTCCAATTTTGATCTGAAACACGCAAAACCAAGTTCGTTTCTTTCCAAATTTTACAGATAACTCACATAACACATATTGAACCTGTTCCGGGCTCCGGAACCATAATGCGGGCTCGGTAACACAGATTTCACGTCAAAGTTCATTTTCAAAAGTCTTTATTATTTCCAGAAAACAGTTTCCTTTAAAAATTCATTTCTCGGACTTGGGACCTCAGAATTCGATTCCGGGTATATGCCCAGGTCCCATATTTTCATACGGACCCTCTGGGACCGTCATGGATCCGCGTCCGTTTACCAAAAATGTTGACCAAAGTCAACTTTATTCCATTAATTATCATCAGTTCAACTGTTTAACAAATTTCCACATAAAGGCTTCTCGGCTACGTGCCCGGGCTGCACACGCACATCGAGGTAAGATGAACGGAGGCTTTCGAGGCCTCGGAACACAGTTTTTTCTAAATCTACACAACATGACCTTTTGGGTCATCACAATATCCACCTCTAAAACAACCTTTCATCCTCGAACGGACATAGAAAGGTACCTGAATCAAGGAAAAGGTGGGGATATCGGCTCCGCATATTGGACTCGACTCCCAAGTAGCTGCCTCAACAGGCTGACCTCTCTACTGAACACGAACCGAAGGATCATTCTTCGATCTCAACTGTCTCACCTGCCGATCTAATATGGCTACCGGCTCCTCCTCATAAGACAAATCCTTGTCCAACTGGACACACTGAAGTCAAGTACATGAGATGGATCCGCAATATAACTCCGGAGCATAGATACGTAAAATACCGGATGCATGACTAACAAACTAGGTGGCAAGGCAAGTCTGTAAGCCACCTCTCCAACCTTATCCAGAATCTCAAATGGACCAATGTATCTAGGGCTCAACTTTCCCTTCTTTTCAAATCTCATCACGCCCTTCATGGGCGACACCCGAAGAAATACCCGGTCTCCTACCATAAATGCCAAATCCCGAACCTTGCAATCCGCATAACTCTTCTGCCTGGACTGAGCTGTACAAAGTCTATCCTAAATGATCTTCACCTTATCCAAGGCATCCTGGACTAACTCAGAACCCAACAATCTAACCTCTGCAGGCTCAAACCATCCGACTGGAGACTGACACTGTCTACCATACAACGCCTCATACGGAGCCATCTGAATGCTCGACTGATAGCTATTGTTGTAGGCAAACTCAGCTAAAAGGCAAGAACTGGTTCCATGAACCACCAAAGTCAATAACACAAACTCGCAACATATCCTCCAAAATATAAACAGTACGCTCGGACTACCCGTCCGTCTGAGGATGAAATACTGTGCTCAAATCAATCTGTGTGCCCAACTCTTGCTGAATTACTCTCCAGAAATGGGAGGTAAACTGAGTACCTCGGTCTGATATAATGGATATGGGCACACCATGCAATCTAACAATCTCTCTCATATAGATCCTTGCCAACTTCTCTGTTGAATACGAAACTGATACTGGGATGAAGTGCGCTGACTTGGTCAGCCTATCCACAACGACCCATACTGCATCAAACATCCTCTGAGTCCGTGGGAGTCCAACTACAAAGTCCATGGTGATACGCTCCCACTTCCACTCGGGAAGCTGAATCTACTGCATCAAACCACTGGGTTTTTGGTGATCGTACTTAACCCGCTGACAGTTCAAATACCGAGCTACATAAGCTACAATATCCTTCTTCATCCTCCGCCACCAGTAGTGCTGCCGCAAGTCCTGGTACATCTTTGCGGCGCCCGGATGAATAGAATATTGGGAACTATGGGCCTCCTGAAGTATCAACCCACGAATACCATCCATATGAGGTACGCAAATCCGACCCTGCATCCTAAAAACTCCCTCATCATCAACCGTAACCTGCTTGGCATCTCCGTGCCTGACTCTATCTTTAAGAACACATAAATGGCGATCATCACACTGCCTGGCCCGAATACGGCCATACAATGAAGAACAAGCTACGGTATGGGCCAAAACACTACCAGTCTCAGAAACTTCCAACCTCACAAATCGGTTGGCTAAAGCCTGAACATCCAAAGCAAGAGGTCGCTCTCCGACTGATAAATAGGAAAGACTACCCATACTGGCTGACTTCCGGCTCAAAGCATAGGCCACCACATTGGCCTTCCCCGGATGATAAAGAATGGTAATATCATAATCCTTCAGCAACTCTAACCATCTCCTCTGACTCATGTTCAACTCCTTCTTTTTGAACAGATACTGTAAGCTCCTATGATCCGTGAACACCTCACATGGCACACCATACAAATAATGCCTCCAAATCTTCATTGCATGCACAATAGCTGCTAACTCCAAGTCATGAACTAGTAGATCTTCTCATGAACCTTCAACTGACGAGAAGCATAGGCTATAACCTTGCCATCCTGCATCAACATTGCACCAAGCCCAACCCGTGAAACATCACAATACACGGTATACAGTCCTGAACCTATGGGCAAAACTAACACTGGTGTCGTGGTCAAGGCTGTCTTGAGCTTCTGAAAGCTCGCTTCACACTCATCAGACCACCTGAACTGAGCACTCTTCTGAATCAACCTGGTCATCGGGGCTGCAATGGATGAAAATCCCTCCACAAACCGGCGATAATAACCTGATAAGCCCAAGAAACTCCGGATCTCTGTAGCTGAGGTGGGTCTAGGCCAATCTCTGACTGTTGAGATCTTCTTGGGATCCACCGGAACACTCTCTGATGATACCACATGGCCTAGAAATGCAACTGAACTCAACCAAAACTCACACTTGGAAAATTTTGCATACAACTGACTATCCCTCAAAGTCTGGAGGACGACTTGAAGGTGCTGATCATGCTCCTCACGGCTACGGGAGTAAACCAAAATATCATCGATGAAAACAATCACAAATGAGTCCAAATAAGGCCTGAACATGCGGTGCATCAACTCCATAAAGGTAGCGGGGGCATTTGTCAGCCCAAACGACATCACCAAGAACTCATAATGCCCATAACGAGTGCAAAAGGCTGTCTTAGGGACATTAGACTCCCTAATCCTCAGTTGATGGTACCCAGATCTTAAGTCAATCTTGGAAAACACTGAAGCACCCTGAAGCTGGTCGAATAAATCATCAATCCTCGGTAAAGGATACTTGTTCTTAATAGTAACCTTATTCAACTGCCGGTATTCAATACACATCCTCATCAAGCCATCCTTCTTCTTGACAAACAATACTGGGGCACCCCAAGGAGCAACACTATGCCTAATGAAGCCTTTATCCAACAAATCTTGCAACTGATCCTTCAACTCTGGCGGGGCCATACGATACGACGAAGTAGAAATAGGCTGGGTGCCCTGAGCTAACTCAATACAAAAATCAATATCCCTGTCAGGTGGCATACCCGGCAGGTCAACAGGGAATACCTCTAGAAACTCACGAACCACGGGAACAGACTCCAGGGAAGGAACCTCGGCGCTAGAATCACGAACATAGGCCAGATAGGCAAAATAACCATTCTCGACCATGCGCCGAGCCTTCATATAAGAAATAACTCTACCAGCAGAATGACTAGGACTCCCTCTCCACTCCAAACGAGGCACCGATGGCAAGGCCAAGGTCACTGTCTTGGCATGACAGTCCAGAATAGCATAATAGAGGGATAACCAATCCATCCCCAATATAACATCAAAGTCAACCATATCAAGAAGCAAAAGATCAACCCGAGTCTCCAGACCACCAATAATTACTAAGCAAGCACAGTAGACTCGATCTACCATTATAGAATCACCCACCGGTGTAGACACATGTACAACAGTACTCAAGGAATCACGAGGCATACTCAAATAAGAGGCAAAATATGAAGACACATAGGAGAATGTAGAACCCGGATCAAATAACACCGAAGCCTCTCGACTGAAAACTGAACCGTACCTGTAATAACTGCATCAAAAGCCTCAGCATCAGGCCTGGCAGAAAAAGTATAGCACCGGTGCTGAGCCCCTCCAGCTTGAGCATCTCTGGGTCGAACTAGTGCGGCCTGACCTCTACCTCTCGTGGCATTTCCTCCACCTCTATGAGTCTGACCTCCACCTCTGGAACCCCGACCGCTACCCCTAGCTGGCTGAGGGGGTGGGGGTGCGCCTGATGCGGGAACCATGGCACGGGAACCCTGATATTGAGACCCACCAGAACCTCGGGGGCAAAACCTGGAAATATTCCCCAAACCACCGCAAGAATAACAAGGCCTCTGCTGATGTGGCTGCTGACTCTGGAACTGGCCCTGTTGACCCTGGTAACCACTCTGGAAGCTCTGAAGCGGCAGTGCACTGATAGGTGTCGGTGGTGCACTAATAGGAGCTGGTGGTGCAATATGAGCTACCTGAAGTGCTGACTGATAGGGTCTGGGAGGATGACCTCTACCTGAAGAATCCCTGCCCCTAGATGAGGCTCCACTGAATCGACCGAAGTGACAGGGCCTCTTGTCAGCCCCCTGATCACCACCCTCTGACATAACCATCTCAATCCTCCTGGCCACATTGGCCGCATCCTGGAATGAAATATCAGTACCTGACTCCTTGGCTGAAGCCTGATGGGCTGAGCCAAACCCTCAATAAACATCCTCACTCTCTCACGATAAGTGGGGAGTATCATAATAGTATACCGAGCTAGAGTGATGAACATGGTCTCGTACTGAGTGACAGACATAGATCCCTGCTGGAGGCGCTCAAACTGCCTCCGAAGATCCTCCCTCTGAGTAACTGGAAGGAACTTCCCCACGAATAACTCGGAGAACTGAACCCAAGTCANGAACCTCATGACAGTTGTCCAAATAATCATGGGGATCCTCTGATGGTGCACTAGTAAATGTAGTAGTGAATAACTTGGTGAATCAATTCAATCTCCATAAAGCATCTACTGACATAGTTGGTCCCTCAACTGCCGGGGCCACAATGCCTGGCTGAGCTACTCCGACCGTCTGAGGTGCCGGAGTCTGGAACTGAGGACCTAGCTGCTCTGGCATGCGAGTAGCAGGTGTCTGGGTCCCTCTCCCAGCCTGATAGATGGCTGGTGCAGTAGGAAGAAGACCGGCCTGAGCCACACTCTCCATGAGTCCCACTAAGAGGGCTAGAGCGTCCTGAAGCACCGGGGTGGCAATGAACCCCTCTGGGACATGAGCTGGTCCAACTGGAACTGTCTGAGTAGGAACCTCACCGGCAAAGTCTACCTGCGGGCCCGCTACTGGGGCCGCTGCCCTGGGCTATGCCCTGCCCCTGCCTCGGCCTCTAATACGGCCTCGGCCTCAGCCTCTAATACGGCATCGGCTCCTCGTAGGAGCTGCAACAGGAGAATCGGGCTACTGATCGGTAGATGAGGAAGCACGCGTTCTCGCCATCTGCGAGAGAATAGAATCGAAACTCAGTTAGCATTTAGAATTCAAATCGCGCGACAGGAAAGAATAAAAAGTGAAGTTATTCCTAACTTTGGAGCCTCTGGGGGATATGTACAGCCATCTCCGTACCGATCCCTCAGACTCTACCAAGTTTGTCCGTGAGTTGTGAGACCTAAGCAACCTAGTGCTCTGATTTGAAGTTGTCACGACCAGAAATCTCACCTTCAGGCCGTGATGGTGCCTAACGTTGCACCCGCTAGGCAAGCCAACGTGTTAACTGGATTGATTTATTAACAAGTGAAAATAACAAACACTAACTAGATAATTGAGATAAGTACGGAAGCATTACCAAAATCTAAATACCAATAGCTAATCACGAAGAAATCCCTTTTAAGTACAAAACCCAGAAATGGAGTCACAACCTCACGAACCAGTCGAAGATTTGACTAAAAACAACAGTTTGAAAATAAAATGATGTATCTGTCAGGAAAACACATATATGATAGAATGAAAGATAGACAGGGACGCCGAGATCCACGAACTCCTGCAGAACTACCTCGGTGTCGTCTGGAATGGACTGAAGGACACTCCCACTAACGATGTCCACTGGGTCCGGCTGCGTAATCTGCACAACATAAAGAAGTGCAGGTATAACATTAGTACAACCGACCCCATGTACTGAGTAAGTGCCAAGCCTAACCTCGGCGAAGTAGTGACGAGGCTAGGACACGACAACAAATTGTACCTGTGCAGTTAAATAGTATAGCAGAAAATAAACAGAATACAGTTACGGGGAAGAACATGCTGGGGATAAGAGGGGAAACACTTGCTAAAACAGTAGAATCAACTACTAACGGAAATGTAGAAGTAAAACAGGAATATCAGACCGAACAAGTAAAATAAATAGGAGGAAAACACGGCATGACCCCTCGTGTATAACCTCAAAATCACACGGCACGGAATGTCCCCTCGCGCATAAATAATAATGACTCGGAACGGAATGTCGCCTCGTGCAATAATAATAATCAATCGGCACGGAATGTCCCCTCCCGCACAAATAATAATCAATCGGCACGGAATGTCCCCTCGCGCATAAATAATAATCAATCGCCACGGAATGTTACCTCGTGCATAAATGTAATCATCGGCACAGAATGTTCCCTCGTGCATAAATAATAATCACTCGGTACGGAATGTTCCCTCGTGAACAAATAATAATCGTCGGCACGGAATGTTCCCTCGTGCATAAATAATAATCACTCGGCACGAAATTATTCCCTCGTGTATGATGAGTGTAAAAGCAACAATTGATATAAAAGTTTAACAATACGACATTTCAAATGTACATAAATAATCAACAAAATTCTACTGTCCCCGCAAGAGACTCGGCTATAACCAATCTCACTCAGAAGTATAATGTTAACAGTAAAATCCTCGTTCGAACACATAATCAATAACTTTCTACGTCATGAAGTAATCTCAAGGTACCACTTTCAAGGTTCCCAATAACTCACAACACGGAGAATATCAAAGAACATTAAATAATCCATCAAAATTCGACTCACGAGCATGCTTGACCATAACATATAGGTACCCGTCACCTCACCTATACGCTGGACATGAATTACACATAGCAAATAAGACTCTATACCTACTCTCTCAAGCTAAGGTTAGGCTAAACACTTACCTCGGCTCCAAGAATGCAAGTCAAGCCTCAATCACGGCCTTTCCTCTTGAATCCAACTCCTGAACGATAATATCTAGACATAATTGACTTAATAACATCAATAATTATTCAATAACTCAATCCCAAAGCCTAATTATACATTTCCTATAATTCTTCCAAAAATACCAAAATTCGGCCCCGGGCTCGCTTGGTCCAAACTCGAGGTTCGGACCAAAACCCGATAACCCATTCCCCCATGAACTCGAATATACAATTTGTTTTGAAATCCGACCCCAAAATGAGGTTGAATTACCAAAATTTCCAAAAGCCCTAACTCTACCCAAAACCCCCAATTTCTACCCTTGATTCCATGTTTTTAGACCTAGAATCTAGTGATTGATGAAGGAAAATGGAAGAAATTACTATGGTGGGATGGTCTCCTAAGACTCGCCCAAGAAGAGTGGAGAAGAAGAAAATGGTGAAAGATATGAAAATCCCATAATGGGTATTCTGTTTTTGAGCAATTAAATAACTGGGCGAATTTGCCCTACGCGATCGCGACAGAAGGGCTGCGATCGCGGAGAGTACTGGACTTCAGACTTGTGCGATCGTGAAGTAAGGAGTGCGATCACAGAGAACCCGGACGTGGACCCACGCGATCGCGAACGAAAGAACGCGTTCGCACAGAACAATTGCTACCCAGCCCCCAACCCCACAGGAGACTTACGCGAACGCATACATAGGGTTGCGTTAGCATAGAGCTTAAACCCCAAAGCTCCGCGTTCGCATCCAGCTCCTTGCGATCACGCAGAGCAAATTAGCCACCCTGCCCAATTGCACATCGCAATTGCGTACGCTACACCACGATCGCAGAGAAGGAAATAGCTGGATAGCAGATACAGCCTAAAACACCAGAAATTTCCTAAGTTTAGCACCCTGACACCTACCCGAAACTCACCCGAGCCCTCGGGGCTCAAAACCAAATATACACACGCCTTCAAAATCATCCTACGAACTTATTCGAGTAATTAAACCACTAAAATAACATTAAAAACAATGAATTAAACTTAAAAATTCATAGAATTTCCTCAAACTTCATAAACTATCAAATTTTCCAATTTTGATCCGAAACACGTCAAACCAAGTCCGTTTCTTTCCAAATTTTACAGATAACTCACATAACACATATTGAACCTGTTCCGGGCTCCAGAACCATGATACGGGCTCGGTAACACAGATTTCACATCAAAGTTCATTTTCAAAAGTCTTTATTATTTTCAGAAAATAATTTCCTTTAAAAATTCATTTCTCGGACTTGGGACCTCGGAATTCGATTCCGGGCATACGCCCAGGTCCCTTATTTTCCTACGGACCATCCGGGAACGTCAAATCACGTGTCCGGGTTCGTTTACCAAAAATATTGACCAAAGTCAACTTTATTCCATTAATTATCATCAATTCAACTGTTTAACACATTTCCACATAAAGGCTTCCCGGCTACGCGCCCGGGCTGTACATGCACATCGAGGTGAGATTAACGGAGGCTTTTGGGGCGTCGGAACACAGTTTTTGCTAAATTTACACTAGATGGCCTTTTGGGTCATCACAGAAGTGCCCCTATCACAAAATAGTTATTCCGTTCTATCATGGGAGGAGTTAATCCGAAACCTTAAACTACTGTAAGGGGATTAAATTCCATACACATAAGAAACTCGTGGACTCGAAATTTTTAGTTTTTGTTATCTTAAACTAACGTATCTTGATTTTCTAGTTTTGGATACAAATTACTAACGAGGACGACAAGAAGTTTTTAACTATTGATCCCAATAGTTTTCCTTCACTAAAGCAGAAGGAATATGCAACACGATAAACTCTTTTCTCCCATTAGGAATTTAACCTTGAAATACTCACCTAAAACAAAATTACTAATGTAAACTGCATAATTGCTATCACACTTATCACCATTCAACAAACAAATGGCCCCATTGCATTAACCAGTTAACTCGAACTTTGGCTTAACAAAACCAAAATTCATACCAATAATTTTTCATGTCAGTGGAGGAAGGTGAAACTTGGGCTCAACATAATGGGTCTGTTTCTGTTGGGTTTTTGGGCTTTTCCCTTTTTATGCGGATAAATAAAATATTTTTTGAACCTAGCTCACTAATATCAATACATATAAATAGGACTTTTTCATTCTTATACATTATTTGAAATCTTATTATGAAAAATGTTCATGTTTTAGTATTTATCCGACTTAAACACGTTTTAGTTACAAAATATATATAATCCGCTTTAAAAGACTCGCAAATCCATTATTTGTATCTTCAATCAAGGGATTTAGTTACACCCTTTTTCTTTTTTTTTTCTCCTCTTTTCTTTTCTTATTTTTCTTCCGCCTCAACATAACGGAAGCTATTTTTGTCTCTAACTTAAATTAAACGATGAAATTCTTTTCATTGTTGGGGTATATACCCAAAGGGGGTCAGTTCTTTTCTCTATAGTTTCAAGGATTAAGACCACCTACTTGTGGTAGCCTGCTGTCGTTTTGGACGTTGTCTAGTTCTATACCATAATGGAGGTTTATTTAGGTCATCTTCTCGTAACTTAATTCTCACTCCATCACAAGGTTCTTTCGAAACAGGCCAGTAATATTAACGCCTCTTTTGATAAAATGGTTAAGTTGTTGTCAAGACTGATATCACTTTTAAAATTGTTGAAATTTAAAATTTACCTTAAAGTCAAACTAGAACACTGTCTAGGGAAGCAACAGTGGTATATTGGTGAGTATATATATATACATCAATTTCAACTGTTTCTGTATCCAAACAAATTGTGACCTGTGAGAGAAATATTTAATATATATAAATGATATAATACAAATTTTCTACAATTTTTCT
Organism: Nicotiana paniculata; assembly: GCA_005239505.1. Classification (NCBI taxonomy): domain Eukaryota; kingdom Viridiplantae; phylum Streptophyta; class Magnoliopsida; order Solanales; family Solanaceae; genus Nicotiana; species Nicotiana paniculata. The sequence goes on from ML338872.1 coordinate 16,249, forward strand.
ATAGAGTAAAAATAAATTTCATACAACTGATTATATGTTACACAACTTATCTACAACTTTGATATATTATTTCAATCCAGTTATATACAATACAGTATCATACAACTTAAATACAATATTGTTCAACTTTCATACAATATTTAAATAAATAAAAAATATAAATAACAGAATACAATTTTTCTACAACTTTACTACAACTTTACTACAATTTCGTAAGTACAATTCTTCTTCTTCTTCTTCTTCTTCTTCTTCTTCTTCTTCTTCTTCTTCTTCTTCTTCGAGTTTCAATCTGAAATTCATCCAAAATCAAGTCTAATCTTCACCAAAACACCCTCAAAATTGAGATATAAACTCCAAACTGTATTCTCAATTGTTTGCAACAACACCCAATCAAAATAAATAATTGTCACGACCCAATTTTCCTCCGTTGGGATCGTGATGACGCCTAGTCTTAAGGACTAGGTAAACCTAACATTTACGAAAAATACAACAAAATAAATCTGACGTCTAAAAATTTCTGAAATAAATTTCTTTATTCAATAAATTATCTCCCAAAACTCGGTAGTACAAGTCATAAGCTCTATAGAGTTTTACTGCTACTTCTAAATATAATTGTTCAGAAATAAATAAAAACAATGTAAGAAAAAAATAGGACGGTGACTCTGAAACCCGCGAACGATGTAGCAGGTTTTACCTTGAGTCTCCACAAAAGCAATCTGCGCTGCTAGCTAACGATCAACCGGCTAAGCAAAACATGGATCTGCATAAAAATGTGCAAAAGTGCAGTATGAGAACACTACAACAGTGCCCAGTAAGTATCAAGACTAACCTCGGTGAAGTAGTGATGAGGAACAGTCAAGACACCCATTGGTCTAATAAACTGAACAAGTATAAGTATAGGAACAACAGAATATGATATCTACATAAAGACAACACAATATGGCTAACAATACAGAAATTGCAATAAGAAATGAGACAACAAGTATCAACGGAATACCATAAAAATAACACAGAAGAGTGAATAGAACACAACCTAAATCCGGTATCACATATACAACAAGGACAAGTAATAACTCAGCAATTTCAACCGCTTTTACATCAAGTTTAGTCAACTCCTCGAGGTACTTAACCTCGGATAATTCACAACTCACGGGTCTCAATACCTGAACCCTAATGCTGAGCATCCTGTGCCCTCATAACACCTCATAACCACACAAACGACTCACGTGCCTATAGAGCCATTCTCACATAGAAGGCAAATACAACAAGGGTATCTATACTCAACGATATCCAGAAAATCTCTTAGCCAATAAGAATGCTTAACTACGTATATGCTTGTGCATGTGTCCTAACATAGTTTCAAACTAACTAGTAAGCATAAGAAAAGAGATGGATAGCACGTAGAATATTTCTTCACAACTTTCACAAGATAAAAGTTCACACCGATAAGAGTAACACTACACAATTATCAACAACAAGAATGCCCCCAGGCCAGCACAAGACATCACAAATCAATCCCTGACACATCTCACCTTGTCTCGCCACGTATACAATAGTAAAGTAAATGCCCTCCTTGTCTCGTCACATGCGTATAATCATGTTTCAGTCACGCCACATGTGCACCCCTTCCCTCATATATATATATATATATATATATATATATACACATACACACCGCCTTGGCACGCCACATGTGCAATATCAATAGTAATAACTACACGGCAGAAACCTCATGCAAATCCCCATATAAACAACTGCACGACAGAAACCTCGTGCATCACAATAACAACAACCGCATGACGAAAACCTCGTGCATCACCACAACAAATACAACAGCAACAATGACAATAATACAATATACGGTAAATAAATCAACTCAAGAACCTTCGATCACAAGAAAAGATAAAACTAGTTAATAAGGAAGATCCACAATAAGGAAAACTAGGCATGATAAGAACAACTCAACAAGGAAGAAAATAACATGTAACAATAGTCCCACACTGTAAGGTTCAACAACAAGAAACTAACACGAGTCCAATAATACTAAAAAAAGGTAAGTTCACTAAGGCATAGAACCTCTAAGCTTATTCTAAGGTTGGACAATTACGGGAGAGGTACAACCAATTCAACTAAGATAGGCACCAAGAAGATCATTATAACTTCAAATAAGGGGGAACATTTACAAAACAAGAATAACTACAACTTCAAATAGGGATAAGTAGTTAGGAAGAAGGAAACATAGCAATGGAAGAGATAACAGTCTCAATTCAGGCACATATGTACCAAATATCAATAAGAGCGGATCATGAAGCAAGTAATTCTAATGAAGCAGGTAAAAGTGAAACTAGTAGTTAAGGAATGTAATCATAAAAGTACAACTAAATATTCAAAAAATACAAGGACCTAGGAACCCTACAAGGCCAGCTTTTACCATATAAGCCTGAGCAATACTCGTCACCTCACGTACATGAACTACAATCAACACAGAAGACTCAAATCCTAAAGGGTTTTCCCCCCACACAAGTTTAGGCAATATACTTACCTCAAAGAAGACAAATTGATACTTAAATGAACTTCTCGGGTGAAATAAACTCCGGACAGCTCAAATCTAACCAAAATAACTTTAAAGTACAAATATAACTCATAAGAAACTATTCCGGATCATAAAGACTCAAGCTTTATCAAAATCTAAAAATCAATCCCAAAAGTTGACCCGGGGCCCGCACCTCGGAACCCCACAAAATTTATAAAATTCGAACGCCCATTCAATTACGAGTCCAACCATACTAATCTTATCAAATTCTGATACCAATCGATGTTCAAAACCAATTATTCTCTTTAGAAAAGTTTTTGATAAAAACTCTCAATTCTCCAATCAAAATATGGATTAATTAAAAAAATGAACTTCATTAATCATATTAAAATACAAAAATTATACTTAGATACTGACCCCTATGAAAAGACGAGAAGAACGCCGTAAAAATCACCTCAATCGGAGCTCTAGAACTCAAGATATGCTCAAAATACCAAAATGACGCGATCTGATTTTTTATACTCATGGATTTCCCCTTTTGCGACAAAAATATTCGCACCTGCGCATTTCCAGATGCGGACCCAACGCATCTGCGAAGCACCAGCACCAGCTCTCTTCTCCGACACTAAAATGAGCATAACTTCATCATACGATATTCAAATTTGACGATTCTTTTTTCTATAGCTCCGTAATTATGATACGGATCTAATGCTTCAATAAAAACATAAATTGTAGCTCATTTTATTAATGTGGTACCACTTATGCTTGAAGAAACGACGCCAAAACATCAAAAACGAGCGCAACACAACCCAAACCTATCCGAAACTCACCCGAACCGTCGGGACCCGTCCGAACATACCAATAAGTTCAATAACCTAACATGGACCGCTCGAGGCCTAAAATCACATCAAACAATGACGAAACTACAAATCACACCATGAATTGAACTTATGAACTTCCAAATCTTTCTAACTTCTAAAACTCGTGTCGAAACCTATCAAACCAACCCAGAATGACGTCAAAGTTTGCAAGTAAGTCCCAATTGACATAACATAGCTGTTCCAACTCTCATAATTGCATTCCGACCTTAGTATCACCAAATTCAGCTATTGGTCAAACCTCTCTACATTCTGAACTTCAACTTTTCCAACTTTCGCCGAAATGCTTCAAATCACCCCACGGACCTCCAAATCCAATTTCGGACGCATGCCTAAGTCCAAAATCACCATGCGAAGCTGTTAAAATTATCTAAAACCATTCCGAAGCCGTTTACACAAAATTCAAATTTCAGTCAACTCTTACAGCTTAAGTTTCCAAAACTTGAATCCTTCTTTTGATTTGGCTCCTAATCATCCGGTAACTGAATTCAACTACGCATGCAGGTCGATAAACATAATATGAATATGCTCAAGGCCTTATGCCACCGACCGGAACTTAAATTCTCAAAATGACTGGCCGGGTCGTTACAGTAATTATTTTTTAAAATCGAAATTCGAGTTCAAAGCTTCAAAGCTTTTTAATGGTGGAATTGCTGCTCTCTTTCCCTTTGCTCTATACTACTAGAATTAGGGATTGAGAGATAGAGAGATACATAGAGAGAGATAGAGAGAGCACAGGAGAGAGAGAGAGATACAGAGAGAGAGAGAGAGAGAGAGAGAGAGAGAGAGCGCAGGAGGTAGAGAGAATAAGGATGAGAAATAATTGATTCCTAATATAAAGGGATATTCATTTAATTCCTAAAGTGTATATAATTGGTAAATTATTATATATGATGTAATTAAATTGAAACTTGAGTAGGGAGGATAATAAAGTTTCAAATAGTGTCTAGGAATGTAAAAATTCTATAAAATATGACATATTTTAGGTTAAAACATAACAAGAGAGAAAACATAAGGGGGAGTTGTTTTTGAAGCTTTGTGAGAGAGAAAAGTGTATTCTTTTTCTCCAGAAACTTTCTGCTCAGGAAGTCCGCTTCAATTAGAATTTTTTGACTCGCTAACCATTGGATCATGCTCATATTTGAGCTAGGAGTTATTAACATCTACTCTTGGAGTTCAACGGTAGGAGATTGGATTTGAAGGCCTGTAACTTCTATTTTGGAAGGGTGAACAGTAGCTCGTGTTTGGGATGATTTCTCTCCTTTCTTCAATTATTTTGGTGCAATCTTTTATGTATTGTTGCTCTTCGTTTAGCACTTGGTTTGTGGCCAGTTTAGAGAACTTTTGTAACTCTATTAATTGACATAGTGGAGCTTTGTGGGCCTTTGATCCCGTGATATTTACTCTTCACATTGAAGAGGTTTTCCACGTAAATCTTGATGTCTCTTGTGTTTGATTATTTCACCTTACTATATTTGTGGTGATTGATATATTTGCTGCCCATATACGTTTGTGCTTGAATTTGTTTGTCTTCTCTTGGTTCAAATAGCTTGGGAAAGTTTGATTAATATTATTCCGTTGCTACCTCGTTGTGCGCATTACTTGTGCTTGTTATTTCCCAACAGTTCAGGGGCGAGAGTAATAGTTATAATCCGCTTTGAGTACAAGAAGTGAAATGACAGAATGATCAATAGAAAGTAAAATGCAAGGAAAATGTTATCTTGTGTGAAACATGTTAAGAAATAAAAGGTTAGAGAAAACATTATACCAACGTTTGCAAACACACTTACAACGGAAAATGGATTTGATTGGCATTCTTGAAATAATTTCAACCATAATCACCCTCGCAGGTAGAGAGACTATTTCAAGATTGAATATCGAAATGCGCACTCTCTATCCTAAATGTGTACTCTCTACCCTCTCCGGGCGCTAGTGACATTACTCCAAGTATATTATTGTCGATGTTGTTATTGTTATTATATTTCAGCAAACTTGAAAATTCTATGTCGAATTCATATAAAAAATGTTAGATAGTTTGACCTTCATACTACAAATCATATGACATTAAGTGAGAAAAGGGGAGTATTATATAACACAAGTTTTATTTTGTTATGGAGATACATTTTTCTTTATGCCGAAATCCAAACAATCCCAGAATACAACACATAGTAGTACATTTGTGTTGTTACATACTCCATCTATATCAATTTATATAACATATTTTGTTTATTCTGTTGCTTAGAAAATTAAATGTCACGACCTAGAACCCCCATCGTTGGGACCATGATGGCGCCTAAATTTACACTGGCTAGGTAAGCCAACATTAGAGATTTATTAGCCATACTTTTCAGTGACTAACAATAAGCAAGCTATAACAAGTCGAAATGAACGCGAAATATATAAATAACAACTCGAAATATATACTACTGCTACTATACAGAATCTGGAGTCACAATTCACGAATATTCTAAGATTTTACTACAAGTATTTGTCTGAAATAAATACAAATGTTTGCGAAACAAAAGAAAAAGTAAAGTATGAGGTATGGAAGGGGACACCAGGGCCTGCAGACGCCAACATGACTACCTTGGGTCTTAGTAACGTCCCGGACGGTCGTTTCGAGAGTTATAACCCTGTTTTCCCCATTTTTGCTTCTTTTTGTGTTCTTCGGCTATATTATGATATATTCGGTTAGTTGGTTCAGGTCCGGAGTGGTTTCGGAATGAATTGAGACACTTAGTCTCTTTATTGGAAGCTTAAGTTAGAAAAGTCAACCTGATGTTGACTTATGTGTAAACGATCTCGGATTTAAATTTTTATTGTTTTGTTAGCTCCGTTAGGTGATTTTGGACTTAGGCGTCTCGAATGTGATTTGGAGGTCTGTAGTAGATTTAGGCTTGAATTGGCAGAAGTTAGAAATTTGGCAATTTTGGTCGGTAGTGAAAATTTTGATATCGTGGTCGGAATGGAATTTCGTAAGTTTGAGTAGGTTCGTGGTGTCATTTTTGGTGTGTGTGTAAAATTGTATATCGATCAGATGAGGTTTGATAGATTTCGGCATTGTTTGCGAAATTCAGAAGTTTAGAAGTTCATTAGGCTTGAATCCGTGTGTAATTCATGTTTTGATTTTGAGGTGATTTGAGGATTCGACTAAGTTCATATGATTTTTTGGGACTTGATGGTATGTTTGGTTGAGGTCCTGGGGGACGGGTGAGTTTCGGGTGGTTAACGGATCGTTTTTGGACTTTGCAAAATGGCTGATAGTTGCTGGAGTAATTTTCTAGTTTCCTCATACGCGATCGTGTGGGTAGGTCCGCGATCGCGTCGGCTTGTTCGGGCAGAGGTGATTTTTGGCCTATGCGTTTGTGAAGCAATGTACGCGTTCGCGTAGGTTTGGCTAGGTTGTGCATTGTGAACACGTAGGTGATGCCGCGTTCGCGAAGAGGAGAGGAGGCAATTGGATATCACGCGTTTGTGCTTCGCAATCGCCTGAGGTGAGATACGAGTACGTAGGTTGAAGGAAGCTAGGGTACGCGTTCGCGTGGAGGTCTCTGCGTTTGCGTAAGGTAAGTTGAGGGGGCAGTCTATTTGTGTTTCGCGATCGCGAGGCAATTTCCGCGATCACGATTAAGGAGAACTAGGCAGCAGATTTAAATGTTCAAAATGAGGGTTTGAGTTCATAAAACAAAAATTAATTTGAGAGATCGGTGGAGGGCGATTGTTGAAGAGATTTTCACGTGGGTGTTTGGGGTAAGTGATTCTCACTTGGTTTTGACTAAATTATGTGATTATAACCTTAATTTCATTGATTTGGGATGAAAAATTGGGGAAAAGAGGAAGTGTTCTTGTGAGGGAATTTTGAGGTTTTGAATGGGATTTTGTTATCAGATTAAAGCAAATTTGGTACGGTTAGACTCGCGAGTGAATGAGCTTAGGGTTTTTGTGATTTTTGTCAAGTTTCGAGATGTGGGCCTAGGGGCCGGGTTCGGGCCAATTTCAAATTTTTGACTATAATTTGATACTTTTCTTATGGATTGGATCCCTTTAGTGTTTATTGATTGTGTTGTATTACTTGTGGCTAGATTCGGGACGTTTGGAGGCCGGATCGAGAGTCAAGGTAATTGCGAAGTAGGAATTGCTCAGATTGAGGTAACTGACGGTTGTAAATCTGGTCCTGAGGGTATGAAACCCCGGGTTTTTGTGTCATATGACTATTTGGAGGTCACGCACATGCTAGGTGACGGGCGTGTGGGCGTGCACCGATGGGTATTTTGACTTGGTCCGTCTCGTAGAAACTGTAAAGTTGAACAACCTGTTAGCTATATGTTCCTTATGTGTTATAGAAATATTGACTGTAAATCATGCTAAACACCATGTTTAGGCTTTATGCCGGTATTGTTGGGACCCTTAGAGGTCGTTTCTTGCTGTCATACACTGTCTATGTTGATATTCCATATTCAGTCATGTTCATGCATTCTTACATCATAGCTCAGTCTCTGTTATTTTATTAGATGCCCATGACTTAGTGACACCCTGATGTTTGGGGGCTTTTCTTTCCGCATTTATATATTGAGTTAAACTCTTGTTTCTTTTATGAATTCTGTTATACAAAAAGTCTTTTTGGCATATCTTTGAATGAATTATCGAAGTATTGTGGAAGTCGGTTGGCCTAGTACCATCGATAGGCGCCATCACGACAGGTTTGAGTTAGGTTTGTGGCAAGTTGGTGTCAGATCCTAGGTTACATAGGTCTCACGAGTCATGAGAGGGTTTAGTGGAGTCTTGCGTATCGGTATGGAGATGTCCGTACTTATCTTCGAGAGGCTGCAAAACCTTTAAGAAAATTCCACATTCTTGAATTCTTGTCGTGCGAACCTATTGATTATGGTAACTAAACTTCTGTTGTTTCATTCTCTCACAGATGGTGAGGACGCACACTACCGGGCAGGAGGGCCAGCCACCGGTACCACCAGCCAGGGCCACGAGAGGCCAATGTCGCGGTAGAGGTTGTGGTAGGGGCATAGGTGCAGCCCGCACAACAACGGGGGCAGTACCTGCAGATCCACCAGTTGCCCCAAATCAGGACCAGGTCCCAGTAATGAATGCCCCAGCAGGGCCAGCTCAAGCACCATCTGTGCCTATTGTGAATCCTGGCCTTCAGGAGGCCCTAGCTCAGATTCTGACAATGTGTACTGGCCTTGCTCAGGCGGTCTCTATTTCGACTGCAGCCACTTCTCAGGCCGAGGGCGGCACTCAGACTCCCGCCGCTCGCACACCCGAGCAGGTTGTTCAGGGACTCTAGATGCCGGGGGCGCCACCAGCCCAGCCGGTTGCAACTGATCAAGAACATATGGTTCCTACTATGCCTGAGGATGAGAAGCATAGATTGGAGAGGTTTGGCAGACTCCAGCCTCCATCTTTCAGTGGTGTAGAGGGTGAGGATGCACAAGGTTTCTTGGATAAGTGTCAAAGGATACTCCGTACAGTAGGTATTCTGGAGACCAGTGGGTCTCGTTTATTACTTTCCAGTTCTCTGGGGTTGCATTCAATTGGAGGGAGGCTTACGAGAGGGGTAGGGCGGTCGGCGCAACACCCCTTACTTGGCAGCAGTTCTCCATTATCATTCTGGAGAAGTTCGTGCCTCATTCCCGCAGAGAGGAGTTGCGCATACACTTTGAGCAGATTTGTCAGGATGATATGTCTGTGATGCAGTATGAGATGAGATTCTCATATTTGTCCCGTCATGCTATCTGGTTGGTTCCCACAGACAGGGAGAGGATCGGGAGGTTTATATATGGCCTCACTTATCAGCTGCGATTGCTTATGACTAGAGAGAGTGTGTGTCCGGTGCTACTTTTGATGAGGTTGTCGACATTGCTCGGTATAGTGAGATGGTTCGCGGTTAGGAAAGGGTTGAGAGAGATGCCAAGAGGCCTCGGCGACAGGGTGGATTTAGTGGTACTCCTTATGGGGGTCAGTTCCAGCACGGTAGTGGTCGTCCATTCAGTCATGCTCAGGCAGCCCTCCTAGTTCACCATGGTGCATCATCGGGCCATGGTTCTCACAGTTCTCATCAGGGCCAGTCATCACTCAGTGCCCTTCAAGCCCAGAGTTCGTCCCGTGCTCCATCAGTTCAGGACTCCTCTATGCCAGGTTCTTCTACCAGTTATCCCGGTGCTCAGGGCTCCCTTTAGTCCCCGTCACCAACACCAAGGAGTTCTTTTGAGTTTGGGGAGTTTGCGCATGTGTGTAGGCAGTGTCCTCGTCGTCACAGAGGTCCATCTCAGTAGAGGAGTCAGCCTTCGACATCAGCACCAGTTACTTCACCACCCGCCCAGCCAGCTCGAGGTGGAGGTCAGTCAGCTAGGGGTCGCTCTAGAGGGGGAGGCCGATCAGGTGGCGGTCAGGACCGTTTCTATGCACTCCCTTCCAGACCAGATGCCATTGCTTCAGATGCTGTGATTACAGGTGTTGTTTCAGTTTTCCACCGAGATGCCTTGGTATTATTTGATCGTGGTTCCACTTATTAATATGTTTCCTCGTATTTCGCTCATTTTTGGATATGCCTCGTGAGTCCCTAGTCTCATCTGTATCTACTCCTATGGGCGATATTATTGTTGTGGACCGCGTATATCGATCATATGTGGTGTCTATTGGGGGTTTGGAGACCCGAATGGACCTTTTGCTGCTCAGTCTAGTTGATTTTGATGTGATATTGGGTGTGGATTGGTTGTCTCCACGTCATGTTGTTCTATATTATCACGCTAAGACCGTGACGTTTGTGATGCCGGGGTTGCCGATGGTTGAGTGAAGTGGGTCTATAGACTATGTACCTAGTGGGTGATTTCCTACTTAAAGGCTTAGCGTATGGTTAGGAAGGGGTGTCTATCCTATTTGGCTTTTGTGAGGGATATTAGTGCAGAGACTCCTGCCATTGATTCTGTTCCGGTGGTACGTGATTTTTCATATATGTTTCCTGCAGACCTGTCAGGCATGTTGCTTGACAGGGATATTGACTTTGTTATTCATTTGGTACCAGGAACTCAGCCCATTTCTATTCCACCGTATCGTATGGCACCGGCAGAGTTGAAGGAGTTGAAAGAACAACTTCAATAACTCCTTGATAAGGGGTTTATTCGGCCTAGTGTGTCACCTTGGGGTGCATCGATTCTATTTGTGAAGAAGAAGAATGGTTCCATGAGAATGTGCATTGATTACAGGCAGTTGAACAAGGTCACAGTCAAGAACAAGTATCCTTTGCCTCATATTAATAATCTATTTGACCAGCTTCAGGGAGCGAGCGTGTTCTATAGATGGCTCCGTACGATGCTATGTATGGGAGGAGGTGTAGATCTCCAGTAGGGCAGTTTGAGCTGGGCGAGGCTAGGTTCTTGGGCACAGACTTGGTCCAGGATGCATTAGACAAGGTGAAATTGATCCAGGAGCGGCTTCGCACGACGCAGTCTAGGCAGAAGAGCTATGCGTACAGGAAGTTCTGCAATGTGTCTTTCATGGTTGAGAATAAGGTTTTGCTGAAGGTATCACCTGTGAAGGGTGTTATGAGGTTTGGGAAGAGGGGCAAGTTGATCCCCCGGTTCATTGGGCCTTTTGAGGTGCTTCAAAGGATAGGGATGGCTTATAAGCTTGCCTTGCCACCCAACTTGTCGAGTGTGCATCCAGTGTTTTATGTTTCTATTCTCCGGAAGTATATTGGCAATCCGTCTCATGTTCTGTATTTCAGCACGGTTCAGTTGGATGGTGATTTGGCTTATGAAGTGGAGCCGGTGGCCATTTTGGAGCGGCAGGTTTGGAAATTGAGGTTAAAGGATATAGCCTCCGTGAAGATGCAGAGGAGAGGTCAGCCTGTGGAGGAGGCCACCTGGTACACCGAGCGGGAGATGCGGAGTAAATATCCACACCTATTTGAGATTCCAGGTATGTTTCTAGACTCGTTCGAGGACGAACGTTTGTTTAAGAGGGGGAGGATGTAACGACCCGGCCGGTCATTTTGAGAGTTATAGCCCCGTTTTCCTTATTTCTGCTTCTTTTTGTGTTTTTCAGCTATATTATGATATATCAGATTAGTTGGTTCGGATCCGGAGAGGTTTCAGAGTGAATTGAGACACTTAGTCTCTTTCTTACAAGCTTAAGTTGGAAAAGTCAACTGGATGTTGACTTATGTGTACACGATCTCATATTTTAATTTTTATGGTTCTGTTAGCTCCATTAGGTGATTTTGGGCGTAGGAGCGCGTCCGGAATGTGATTTCGAGGTCTGTAATAGAATTAGGCTGTGCATCGCGAATGCGTGGGCAATGCCACGTTCGCGAAGAGGAGAGGAGGCAACTGGGTGTGACGCGTTTGTGCTTTGCGACCGCGTGAGGTGAGACGCTACCACGTAGGTTGGAGGAAGCTGGGTTACGCGTTCGCATGGAGGTCTCCGCGTTTGCGTAAGGTAAGTTAAGGGGGAAGTGTATTTTGTGCTTCGTGATCGCGAGGCAATTTCTGCGATCGCGATTAAGGAGAACTGGCAGCAGATTTAAATGTTCAAAACGAGGGTTTGAGTTCATAACACAAAATTTAATTTGAGAGCTCGGTGGGAGGCGATTGTTGAAGAGATTTTCACGTGGGTGTTTGGGGTAAGTGATTCTCACTTGGTTTTGACTAAATTCCGTGATTATAACCTTAATTTTATTATTTAATTTGTGATTTGGGATGGAAAATTTGGGAAAAGAGAAGTGTTCTTGAGAGGGGACTTTGAGGTTTTGAATGGGATTTTGTTATCGGATTTGAGTAAATTTGATATTGGTTAGTGTGAGCATGTAATTTTTACCCAATAAAAAATATTCCTACAAAATTAATAAATAAATTATTCCTATTTATTTTAGATTTGTTTTAGAATTATTTTGGTAATTATTGCAAACTATTTGCATTTAGTTGCATTTTTCATTCTTAAAGTTATGAAAACTAACAAAAAATATTTAAATCTTCATCATGTTGCATTATTGGGTTTTTAATTTACTTTAATACCTAATTACTTAACTTGATTATATCGTTTAAAGAAAAACACAAAAATTGTTTATGTTTGACATTTTTAGTTTCAATGTTAAAACTAGTAATTTTTCTTTTTAAAACTAAAGATTGACCAATTGTGAAAATAATACAAATAGATAATTAGTCTAATTTTATAATTTGAGATAATTTAGTGCTTAATTTAGGATTTAACTATAATTAGTTAGATTAAAATAAATTAAACAAAAGAGATTTAATTAGCCTAAAACCGGACTGAGCTAAGTCTTTAAAACCAAGCCCAATCCCAAAATCAATTAAAATTCCCAAGCCCAATCCCTAAACCGGTCCAGCCCCTCCCCCCCCCCTTTCCCGGTCACGACCCAAAATCCCTAAGGTCGTGATGGTGTCTGACATCGTTGTCAGGCAAGCCAATCATTAATTAATTGAAATAAATTCCCGGATTTAACATTCATGAAAAATATTTCCTTTCACTTTATTACATATTAACCAAATAAAATCTGTTAATTAAAACAATGGTTCGAATATTACACTTTAGCAATTACATCCCAACACACCCCAGAACTCGGTGTCACAAGTACATGAGCAATTTCTAAGAATTTATACAATCATTACAAAGCTTGTCCGAAATACAAGTTGGACAAGGAATTTAAAATGAAAACAAATATAGTACGAGGGAGACTCTGTCAGCTGCAGATCGCCTCCAGATGATGCAGCTCGCCTAAGTCTCTGAATCCTCCACATTGCTATAAAAGTACCTGTGCAATAAAATGCACAACAAGTGTAGCATGAGTACAAAAATAACGTGTACTCAGTAAGTCGCCCGCCTAACCTCAGAGAGGTAGTGATGAGAGGTCGAATTAGATAGAGGGTCCAACAATTTGTTTAACAACATAAGATGAACATGATATGCATGTAAAGGTAGTAAACCAGCATATATATAAGGCACTGAAATCCAAGTAAATACTGGAAGCAAACAAACAGTTACCACTCTCTCATTATTTTCCCAAATATCTTAAATAAACAATTTCCTCTTTGTTTTCCCCCAACTATCATAAATCCACAATTTCTTATTTATTTTCCCCCAAATATCTTATCACTTCAAAAATCATGAAAAACACTTAACAGTTTAGCATGCGCATACGGGATAAGGACAACTGGCCTGAGTCATCATAATAAATCATCTCTGTGCACTGCCGAGGGTCGAACGGCCCGAACCATAATATTTCTTTCCATCTCGCCGTGGCGTACGACTCGCTCCCAGGAGAGTGGGGGAAATAACACTCCGCTCGCGGAATATAAATTTTGAAGCGGTCACATACAGTCATGCACAATCAACAGTCCACCCCGAATACGTCGGGAAAACAAGTAACCAAGTAAATGACAGATTTCTCTTTTAAAAACCACTAAATAGTATTTAAATCCCTTTTTCGAAATTCACTTGCCATGTTTTGAAAATGTTTAATAATACAACCTTATCCGGAGACAATTGCCCGCGAAGGAAATCAATTCTCTTTTTAGATGATTTAGAAAATAAACCCTAATCTTCCTTAGTCATTCAATTACAATTTTGATTATATTAGCAGTCTAATATCACAGACAAGATCACAGGTACAATAGGTAAGGCATGCTAGTGGGTCCTAGGCTACCCGGCCATGGCATAATAGTAGCTACGCACAGACTCCCATCACCTCGTGCGTACGTAGCCCCCGCAGATAGTAACACATACATAATTAGTTCACCTAGGGGGACAATTCCCACTCACAAAGTTAGAAAGGAGACTTACCTCGCTCCGAATTTCCATAACCGGCCTCCAAGCCCTTCCGACGATTCAAATCGTTGCACAACGCTCCGAAACTATCCAAACAATGACAAACCAATAAAAATTCATCCTAATACTCAAAATAAATTCAAATTATATACTTCCCCAACCCCGCTCAGTGAAATGACCAAAAATGCCCTCAGGCCCACGTGCCCGGAATCCGAAATTTCTCGAAGATATATTCTACCCATAGATTCGATAGTTCAAATATACAATTTACTCTAAATTGCATGCTCAAATTCGTGGCTAAAAATCTAATTTACCATTACTAGGTCTTTCCTCAAAAATCCCAATTCTCCTACTAATTTCCATGTCTAATCCATGCATATAACTTGTATTTAGTCATAGAAACATGAAGGAATTACTTACCTTGACATTTCATGAAGAAATCCTCTCCTTGAAGCCTCCCAAGATCGACCAAACCAACGAAGAAATGAAGAGATGGCCACCAATTCTCGGATTTAAAACATTCTGCCGTGGCCATTTTTTGCACCTGCGATCCAACACTCGCACCTGCGATTCCGCAGGTGCGACCAAACCTCTGCACCTACAGCTTCCCTCAGCTCGAGCCAACTTCGCACCTGCGCCTCATAACCCGCATCTGCGACCTTGCAGGTGCGGAAATACCATCGCACCTGTGCTCCCAGCCGGACCATCTATCCTTCGCACCTGCGGCCAAATCCTCGCAGATGCGGTCACACCAGATGACAGCAATTTCCAGCCTTCTTCAAAGTCTCAACTTAATCCGTTAACCACCCGAAATTCACCCAAGGCCCCCGGGACCCCGTCCAATTATACCAACTTGTTCTAAAACATAATGCTAACTTGCTCGAGGCCTCAAATCACATCAAACAACATTGAAACAACGAATCACACCCAAATCCCAACTTTATGAACTTAGAAATTTCCAACTTCTACATCCAATGCCAAAAACTATTAAATCATGTTCGATTGACCCCAAATTTTGCACACAAGTCATATTCGACATTACGAACCTGCTCTAACTTCCGGAATCGCATTCCGACCTCGATATCAAAACTTCCACTTTCAGTCGGATTTCTCAAAAACCTTCAAATTCTTATCTTTAGCCAAATGACTTCAAAATGACCTACGGACATCCAAATTCACTTCTGATCGCGCTCCCAACTCCAGAATCACCATACGAAGTTATTTCCAAACTCGGAATCCCAAACGAACATCAACATCACTGAAATGCGCCTCAAGCCAAACTTAGGAAATTCCTTCAAAAATGCTGACTTCCACATTATATGCCGAAACGCTCCCAAGTTATCCAAAACCCGATCTGAACATACGCCCAAGTCCGAAATCATCATACGAACCTGCTGGAATCTTCAAATCTTGATTCAGAGGTCGTTTACCCAAAATTCAAATCTTAGTTGATTCTTCCAACTTAATGCTTCTGAAATGAGAATTTTCTTTCCAAATCAACTCTAAACTTTCCGAAATTGAGTTCCGACCACGCCAACAAGTCATAATACCTGAAATGAAGCTTCTCATGACTTCAAACCGCTGAACGACGCGCTAGAGCTCAAAACGACCGGTCGGGTCGTTACATTCTCCCCCACTTAAACACATGTTCGTCCTCAAACGTTGTAATAACTGCTCTGGATTTATCTGAAATCACTGTTTAACATCTCGAGCACCTGTCCGTGCTAGCACAACCCAGCTGAGTACATTAGATTGATCAAATCTGAAGATTTCTCCTTTTATCCATATAATAAGCTCAGAACCCAGTTCCAATACCTAGATTTTTTTTCTCTACCAGGCCTAGTTCCAATATATAAACACCATATCAACTACCACATGACATACCAGAACATGACTACATGCCTTTGCTGAATCAACTCCATGCACCGCATAACTCATCATCTGACCACAATGGCACTCCCTGAACCTTAATAGCCAAAATTTCACGAATCTGGGGCTCACGATGCACTTCATAACAAATATGCATACACCCTTCTATAATGCTGACAATACCACCACAACGGAGGAGATGTGTAGAATTCATACCCAACTGCAGAGTTAACAAATCATTGAATACCTCGTCTTGACTAGAATAATTACCTTATTATGAACCTGAATAATGGTATTTGTTCTTTAATATACACTTCACATAACCTTATCGCACTGATCTCTGATCCGATAGTCTCGTTTCACCCAGTGTGAACTGCTCAGACAACAAATCACCCCAAACATGACCAACAACCTCACATGATACCACATCGCGCCAATAGGCCATAAGTCGAACATGATAATAAGAAACGACTCAGGAAGGGACTATTCAACTCACACACTAATATGAACTTTTCTCAGAAAATATGCCGTAGAACATAAGAAAGAATAAATATAGGAACCTTACTCATCATCATATTGTTGTAGCGTGTAACCCAATCCGAATAACATACCCGTGGTGACGTGCCACCCGATCCACACATAAAATTTACATAATATATATATATATATATATATATATTATGTAAATTTTATGTGTGGATCGGGTGGCACGTCACCACGGGTATGTTATTCGGATNGTTTGCTCACTGTTACAAATTACTGAATATCGATCATAAGCACGCTAAGTGCATAATACCATCCTGGAGAGACTGATAAAGCCGTAGGTTACAAAACTCAAGCACAACTAAGGTGTGTGTATATATATATATATACACACACTCTGGATCTCAAGAGCGATCCTGCTCACATAACATCCCCACTACGCGGGACCTCAACACATAGGAAATTATTAAGTCGTTTCACAACTCACACGGCACAATCATAATAACACATGAATTTGATGAAGAAGGAACAACATCTGTTGTTCTAATACATTTCCATGAAAAAGCACTCTACTGATATGAACGTGTTTGGCTCATATAGAGCCCATAATCATATTTAAATCCATCAAAAAATATCGAGTCTACCTTGCTCACACCGAACTAAGCTAATAGCTTTACCTGGGTACACATTAACCCACTTCCTCTCATAATATGGAAGAACAACCATCATAGCCGGGACAAACACCCCACAATCCACAACCAAATGAACTAAACGCCTTTCAGGCATAACTTCTCAAATAAACAACATCGCACTTCTTTATACTCCGTCCAAATCTTCAATCCATCAAGCGACTACATGTCACACTTATACGATCTTTTCGCGGTCATGCTTCCACGACCTTCCACACAAGGCACCAAGACACATCAAGAACCCATGACCAGGGTACAACGCCTCTTCCACCGAATATCAATCCCAGGTGACACTGAAGATAACACCAGCTTACTCTGAACTTTCAAATCCCTTTTTCTTTCTCTTCCGAGCTCATGACATCCTTATTAACATCGAACCGCAAGCTCGATTCTTACTCCCAATTACATACTGTTTACCGCACCTAACATGCCAATACGAGGTAACGCAAGAATTCCGTCATAACTTCTGAACCACCAACAGGGTGAACACTTTATCATATAGAAACCTCTTACTTAACTCAATTGAAGAGTACCATCTGAACGCACGAGTGAATTCCCACAATCACCCAACATGCAAATCCTTAAGTAGTAGTCTATACCACCATAACCTTTCTAGGATCCGCCTACACCTGACAGACCATAGCACTCAAATGCTCCCACATGAAATCCATTACGATGGCCGACAAGCCCCGCACACACCAACACAAACCACATGCCTAAGTTAATCACATCGAAGGAACTAATCACTTCCGCAAATGTGCCATTTTAACCATGGCCAATCAATCTATATTTTTTCAATCATCTTCAATTGCTTCAGGAATAATAGCAATTTCCTTCAACTCATAGCAAACTCAACCCTCACTCATCCCGAGTGACCTTGATTCACGAGACTATGCTGCCTAAATCCCGCAACACGTCTCATACCCTCCTTATAATATTTCTACAATCCGGAGATTATTTCTCTCACTCCTCCAATACTATCCTGCATGCTGAAACATATCATAGAACATTCCAACCATCTTCCTCTTCTCAGAAATCATACTGCAAAAGCTCGATTCCTAATCATACTGCTGCCTTTAACCCTTAAATACTGCATTCCTAACTTTTGAACTCACTAGGACCGCTATTGAGATTCACCCACTCTAACTGGCCCCGAATACAATAAATTTCAAGGCTCTTCTAGCACATGAACACCCTTTTCCTTGAAGCACGTGACTGAGTCACTACCCTGACAACTCACATATGCCTTAAGCAAAATTCTGAATCTTCCAAAGCCTAACCCTAGCCCGACAGAGCCAACTTTTGCACACATTCATCAAATCCCATGCACAATCACCATCTTACTCCTTTACCTTAGCTGTAATAACTTGCCAACACGCCGACAATCCGTAACCCTATGATAACACAATCCTGCAACCCAACTGCAGATGGTGGGACTCCGCCACTTAGCTCGAAGCTACTCCTTGCACCACTCTAGACCTTGCCGAGATCCTTTCTCCTTTGATAACACAATCTTGCTCAACCAATCCGTCCAATTCTTCCAAATTATCTTGCTAGCACTCCCTAAGTACTCAAACTCTCTAGCATCATTCACATATTCTGCCTCCTACCGAATAGCCACTAGAACCTCTCACAGAGACTTGCCAACCATGTCGTCGCTAATCTATTCACGGAAGATAACCCACCTGTGGAAATCACCCACGGACACCTTCCAACGACGTTGAAATGCACGCTCTCTACGACTTCAATACCCCATCCTACGCCCTGCTTCATTTACCAACTTTACTAGTCCGTCCGCTCCTCATGGAAATCTATTAAATGCGCGACATTATCTTTAAATTCCAAACTATGCTGCCGCTCCCCCACTTTGCGACTGCTCGACTTTCGCTTCTTACACCTGACCTCCTAGAAAGGGAACCACCGCCTAGCCTAACTTCAGGATCATTATCTGTAGCTCTCAAACCAGCAGATCACCACGACTTCAAGCTCTCCGAAGATCATCTTTCTCTATCTGCCTTCATTATCAACACTTATCCGGTACTGAACCACTGCACCTCACGATCTCTGCCAACCGCATTCTTCAATACTTCTTCTCAATACTCTGACCCCACGCAACCGAAGAAACCATAGCACCGATAAATTAACACATTCCATTCGATCAATGACGACAACTTCACGTCACAGGTGCATATCCCACTTCACTTGAAGACACCAAGTCTTACTACTTTATCAACCCCAACCGGACCATTCATAATCCAAATGTCTTTCCCCTGTCGGAACAGAAATACCGAAATCTCGAAATCAAACTCTGAGAAGACCTCCCTTCAAACCATTCATCACCCCAACATACGGCAAGCATTCTATCATCATAGCGACATCGCGCGACAACCAATCACAAGCATCATCAGAAACACAGCTACTGAGCTGAAACAACATATTATTCCTTTGCAGGGCCATAACTATAGCCCAACCAATTACACATGGAAACATCTCGAATTACATCTGTAGCACCATTCAATTCCTCAATTTCCCAATTCATGACAAGCGCTTCGCCACGCGTAAGATTGAGTAGGAATAAACTGCGGCATAAGCCTTAAGGGAATCGAATCACACGATGAGGAATCAAGAAGGGAAGTACTCCTAAAAGCCTTGTAGCCTTTCAAAGATAAGTACAGACGTCTATCTAGCAATCCGCAAGACTCAACAAGACTTGCTCATGACTCGTGAGACCTAAGGGAACCTAGCGCTGTGATACCATGTTGTCACGACCCAAAATCCCTAAGGCCGTGATGACGCCGGGCATCGTTGTCAGGCAAGCCAATCATTAATTAATTGAAATAAATTCCCGATTTTAACATTCATGAAAAACATTTATTTTCACTTTATTACATATTAACCAAATAAAATCTGTTAATTAAAACAATGGTTCGAATACTACACTTTAGCAATTACATCCCAACACACCCCAGAACCCGGTGTCACAAGCACATGAGCAATTTCTAAGAATTTATACAATCATTACAAAGCTTGTCCGAAATACAAGTTGGACAAGGAATTTAAAATGAAAATAAATACACTACGAGGGAGACTCTGTCAGCTGCGGATCGCCTCCGGATGATGCAGCTCGTCTAAGTCTCCGAATCCTCCACATTGCTATGAAAGTACCTGTGCAATAAAATGCACAGCAAGTGTATCATGAGTACAAAAACAACGTGTACTCAGTAAGTCGCCCGCCTAACCTCAGAGAGGTAGTGATGAGAGGTCGAATTAGACACTCACTAGGGTCCAACAATTTGTTTAGCAACATAAGATGAACACGATAGATATGTAAATGTAGTAAAGCAGCATATATATAAGGCACTGAAATCCAAGTAAATACTGGAAGCAAACAAACAGTTTCCACTCTCTCATTATTCTCCCAAATATCTTAAATAAACAATTTCCTCTTTGTGTTCCTCCAAATATCATAAATCCACAATTTCTTCTCTATTTTCCCCCAAATATCTTATCACTTCAAAAATTATAAAAAACACTTAACAGTTTAGCATGTGCATACGGGATAAGGACAACCGGCCTGAGCCATCATAATAAATCATCTACGTGCACTACCGAGGGTCGAACGGCCTGAACCATAATATTTCTTTCAATCTCGTCGTGACGTACGGCCGGCTCCCATAAGAGTGGGGAAATAACACTCCGCTCGCGGAATGTAAATTGTGCAGCGGTCACATGCAGTCATGCACAATCAACAGTCCACCCCGAATACGTCAGAAAAACAAGTAACCAAGTAAATGACAGATTTCTCTTTTAAAAATTACTAAATAGTATTTAAATCCCTTTTTCGAAATTCACTTGCCAAGTTTTTAAAATATTTAATAATACAACCTTGTCTGGAAATACAATTGTCCGCGAAGGAAATCAATTCTATTTTTAGATGACTTAGAAAATAAACTCTAATATTCCTTAGTCATTCAATTACAATTTTGATTATATTAGCAGTCTAATATCACAGACAAGATCGCAGTACAACAGGTAAGGCATGCTAGTGGGTCCTAGGCTACCCGGACATGGCATAATAGTAGCTACGCACGGACTCCCATCACCTCGTGCGTACGTAGCCCCCGTAGATAGTAACACATACTGAATTAGTTCACCTAGGGGGACAATTCCTCTTCACAAAGTTAGAAAGGAGACTTACCTCGCTCCGAAATTCCATAACCGGCCTCCAAGCCCTTCTGACAACTCAAATCGTTGCACAACGCTCCGAAACTATCCAAACAACGACAAACCAATGAAAATTCATCCTAATACTCACAACAAATTCAAATTATATACTTTCCCAACCCCGCTCAGTGAAATGACCAAAATGACCTCGGGCCCACGTGCCCGAAATCCAAAATTTCTCGAAGATATATTCTACCCATAGCTCCAATAGTTCAAATATACAATTTACTCAAAATTTCATGCTCAAATTCATGGATAAAAATCCAATTTACCATTTCTAATTCTTTCCTCAAAATCCCAATTCTCCTACTAATTTTCATGTCTAATACATGCATATAACTTGTATTTAATCTTAGAAACATGAAGGAATTACTTACCTTGACATTGCATGAAAAAATCCTCTCCTTGAAGCCTCCCAAGATCGACCAAACCAAAGAAGAAATGGCCACAAATTCTCGGTTTTAAAACATTCTGCCCAGGCCATTTTTCGCGCCTGCGATCCAACACTCGCACCTGTAATTCCGCAGGTGCGACCAAACCTCCGCACCTGCGGCTTCCCTCAGCTCGAGCCAACTTCGCACCTGCGCCTCATAACCCGCATCTGCGACCTCGCAGGTGCAAAAATGCTATCGCACATGCGCTCCCATCCGGACCATCAATCCTTCACACCTGCGGTACCATAGCTGTACCTGCGGCCAAATCCTCGCAGGTGCGGTCATATCAGATGAGAGTAATTTCCAGCCTTCTTCAATCTCTCAACTTGATCTGTTAACCACCTGGAATCCACCCAAGGCCCCCGGGACCTCGTCTAATTATACCAACCTGTTCCAAAACATAATGCGTACTTGCTCGAGGTCTCAAATCACATCAAACAACATCGAAACCACGAATCGCACCCAAATCCCAACTTTATGAACTTAGAAATTTCCAACTTCTACATCTGATGCCGAAACCTATCAAATCACGTCCTATTAACCCCAAATTTTGCACACAAGTCATATTCGACATTACAGACCTGCTCCAACTTCCGGAATCGCATTCCGACCTCAATATCAAAACTGTCACTTTTGGTTGGATTTCTCAAAAACCTTCAAATTCCTATCTTTAGCCAAATGACTTCAAAATGACCTACGGACATTCAAATTCACTTCCGATCACGCTCCCAACTCCAGAATCACCATACGAAGCTATTCCCAGACTCGAAATGCCAAACGGACATCAACATCACTGAAATGCGCCTCAAGCCAAACTTAGGAAATTCCTTCAAAAATGTTTACTTCTACATTAAACGCCGAAACACTCCAGGTTTATCCAAAACCCGATCCGGAGATACGCCCCAGTCCGAAATCATCATACGAACCTGCTGGAACCTTCAAATCCTGATTCGGAGGTCGTTTACTTAAAATTCCAATCTTAGTTGATTCTTCCAACTTAAGGCTTCTGAAATGAGAATTTTCTCTCCAAATCAACTCTAAACTTTCCGAAATTCAGTTCCGACCACGCCTACAAGTCATAATACCTGAAATGAAGCTGATCATGACTTCAAACGGCTGAACGACGCGCCAGAGCTCAAAACGACTGGTCGGGTCATTACACCCCCCCCCCTATTTTAATTAAACGGCGTCGTTTAAGTGCCAGGTAATACTGGCCGTTGATCTTCAATTGATCCAACGGTCCGGAACTGGCCTGGCACTTGTTATATATATGTCTAAAGCCTCTCTTACCCCCCCTCCCATTTCACACTCCCACCTCTCACATCTCTCTCTCTCTCAGCCGCCTTAACACCCCCATCCAAACCCTAGCCGCCCAAATATCCTCCCCCCACACCGCCGTCGGAATCGCATAAAGAGGAGGTGAAACCTAAAACCACCCCATTCTCTCCCCTACTCTTCCTAAAACTCACCTCACTAATCGCACCCCAAAAAACCCCATAAAAAACCAATAGATCCTACACCTAGAAGAACCCGAAACCCTAACTACGTCCTAGCCCCGCCGTCGAAAATCGCCTACGGCGGAGGTGGACCTCCAAAACCCTTCAAACTCATACTATACACTCTCATTACATCCCTGAACCTCACCCTACCAACCAAATCCCCAAAGACCCCACCAAAAACCCTCTGAAACTCTAAAATCCACCTAGTCCGTCCAAAAATTCTCCTATCAAGATCTCCTATAAATGATCTCAGATCCCAGATGGAAGTCTTGGCATGAGGGTTTTTTCACGGCTAGATCTTTCCTTTTTAACAGTTCTTTAATATATTTCTGCTATTTTCTATTTTCCATAAATTTATATTATTGCGTGTTTTATTGTTATACTTTATGTTATTACTGTTTTTATTATTTTCTGTTTTTCCCAATATCACAAATATTCTATTATTATTTGTCTAAGAGCTGGACCTCATTGAGTTGGCATGTTCCATTTGGCTCATAAATTGGGCCTGTCTATTCAGCTTTCTTAAAATCTTAAGAGCCCAAAGTCCTTAGGCCAAGAGTCACCTGACTCAGGCCCAGAACCAATCTGGTTCTGAGGAAAATCCAAGGCCCTTAAGGGTCAATTTTGGAAATCTTAATTCTGAAATCTTTTAGAAAAGGTTAGAACCTTCTAGAATAAGGGACAACTGTCCCAATGCTGAGTAGGAAAAATAGGGATAATATAAAAAAATCGGACACTTGTCCATTTTCTGAGATAAGGAAGGTACTAGAAATTAGAGAATTGTCCATTTTTGTTAATAAAGAAGCCTTTTTCCTAATTTTTGGGGAATTCTGGCAGATTCTTTTGTACCCTAATTCTTATCCCTTTTCACTGCCTCACTCTATAAATACACTCCTCCTTTTTCATTAGATATACACATTGAAATAGCTACACATACATTTTTACATACACAGAGACAGAGATATAGATATGCATATTTGAATATAGTTATACACATCTGAATGCACTTACATACAAAAACACACAAAAGTTTTCTACATTGCCTTAAGATTTTTCAGTCTTTCAAAAGAAAAAATTTCGAAAATCAACCTTGATCTTTCATAATCAAAAATACATTCCTTTCCTATTTTTAAAATCTGGTCGTCTTTCTTATTCTACTGGGAGTTCTTGGGTATTCCTGCTTGATTTCCTGTTGCTGCTTGATTCAAGTTTCAGAGACTTATTTTCTTTTATCTGTTTGATTGTTAGTTGCTATCAAGGTACTCTCTTGACAAATATAACGTTTAATGTTTGTTTTATCATGATTCTGACTTGCTGGTTATCAAATTTGCGTTTGTTTCAATATTGCACAAATCATGTTGGCTATACTTATTTGTTTGGGAGTTATGTATGAATTCATGTAGGAGTAATTATTTATACTGTTTAGAAAGTTCAAGTTATATTAGCTTTATATTAAAGTATTATGGAAAACTGCAAAGATCTGTTTAAAACTTCATATTTTCATGAAAATATATATGTAGTAGAAACAAATTCTATTTTATTAAAGCTTTATATATTCTATTTACTATATTTTCTTATGCGATGAATTAGTTTAATATATTAGTCTCTTTACTATACTGTTTTAAATAATTAAATATAGTAATTCAAATTCTATTAATTTTGGGTCATTAAAACTGGGCTTTTATGAGCCAAATGAGTAGCAGGCTCTGATACAGTTTCAGGCCCAAACCAATTGGGTCCATGGAACTATATCTTAGGTTTCAGTTATTAAATTAAGCAAATAATTTGATTAAAAACAATCACTTTAAATTTTCAAATGCAAATGAGTATTAAACTTATCACTTTAACACAAGTTAATATATGAAATAGATGATTTAGGCAATCAGTAGGAAAATTATCCAAATTTAACCAGAATTTTGATTTATTTTATTCACGTCCCAAACACCCTTTTAGTTTAATGTTTTAAAAGATAAACAAGATATAGGAAAATTTTATAATTGCTGTTACAAATTTAGTCTCAAACTCATTCAAATAAATATGAATCGAGCCAGAGTCACTTGGACTCATTATAACCAAGCCCAAATCATCTTTTGATTAATTCCATTCAGCTGTTAATAAAAATATGCATTTGGGGCAGAGTCACTTGGACTCAGTCATTACCAGGCTCAGATCCTATTGAATCAAATTCACTTAGTTGCTCTATAACATACATTGGGCCAGAATCCTTTAGACTTAGACAGGCCCGAATTCTTTTCAAATTGAATTCATTAGTTAGACTCAATAACATATAATATATGTCTTAGGCTAGAGTTCATTTGGACTCAACCTTTGTCAGGCACCTAACTCTTAAATTTGGTCCTGTTTGACAGATAATACATAAACTGCCCCATTTGATTCAAACAAATATATCACACACTATTGAACCTTTACACCTAGTCACATGACATAGGGTATTTATCTTAAGAGACATAAGCATAAATTTAGGTGCTCATAATCGAATTAATTATTACAATTATGTACACGCACGCGTGACATAGTTGTGATGCCAAAAATAAAACCGAGGTACACGTCTGCATGACCATGGTCGAACATTCTTAGTAAATAAAATGTCCTAATCAAACACTTGTAGAAATACTTTAGGCGCGGATTTGTTTTAAAATCATTATCGTGATTAAGTACATGTTCGCGTGACGTGATCCTGATTTTCAAATAAATTAAAGTTACGTGTTCGCGTGACTTTGACAAGACTTTTTCCTAAATAAACTAAATGTCATGAATTATGTACATGTACGGGTGACCTGATTCTTGACACATCAAACGAAATGAGTATACGTACGCGTAACTCGTCTTAAGATAATCCTTTTAAATACGAATAATCGAGTAATTAGAAGCGGTAAAAGTTAAATTGCTAAGGGACCGTGCTAAAACCACGAAATTCGGGAGTGCCTAACACCTTCTCCCGGATTAACAGAATTCCTTATCCGGTCTTCTGATTGTGCAAACTTCTAACGGAGTCAAATTTTCTCGATTTGGGATTTAAAAATAAAGGTGACTCAGAACACCGTAAATAATTCCAGGTGGCGACTCTTAAATTAATCAAATAATCCCAATTCGAATAACGCCACTTAAATTGGAAAAAATCTCTTATCCCACCCTTTCGGGAAAAAAGAGGTGTCACGGCTCTGGCGACTCTGCTGGGGATCGAACCCTGAATCCATGGTTCAGGGTTCTAGAATTTGAGCTTTTAATGTGATTTTTACTTGGCTTTATTTATTGTGATATTACTGCATTTTATGGGCCTAATATGCTAAATTCCAACTTATTTACCTCTATTATTTGAATTGTATTATGTCTTCTTACGCCTCCCTTATGAGTCTTCTAAAATATGGTGCACACATTCGCGTGGCCCGCCTTTTTGTTAGAAGTCATACCAAATAGAACGAGGATGGATCAGCCACTAGGCCGGATAGACTTTTGTGCTCCCGGTACGTCGCTCCCACCTCGGCTCGAGTTGTCCAGTCGGGTAAGCCAGGTCTAGAACACATCCCCAGGTTTAAACCTAGAATAACAAAGCCTCATGCCGGATCCCTAGTAGGAACTTTTATTTGCATCATGTACATTTGACTTAGGGGACTCAACACAGGGGTGGGGCCCTTCTAGGACAGATGTACCCCAAATGAAAGATCATCCTGATGCATCTTACCTGCTACATGTACATTTATTTGTTTCGGCTTGTGTGTTAACCAACTAAGGAAATAAAAAAAAAACAGAAAAACAAAGAGTGAGGTAGGATAGGAAATTCATTCGGTTTTGAAAACCGCGATATTTGAAAATGCCTCGAAACTCTGCCAAAATTTTTGAAAAAAATATAGAAAGAAAAAGAAAATGTATTTCAAAAAATTAAAGTGAGTCAATATCATATTTTTCTAATTATATCAAAACTGACCAAATTACGCGGATCTGATTATAATCGAATGTGAGATATGTAGGCAAACCTCATCGGTGCCGACCCCAATTCTTCCAACCAAATAATGTAATAAAGTATGTATGTTGGTCAAAAGATAAAACCGTCCCAGCTTCGGTTAAGTCTTGCGTCGTTCTCGCCGGAATAGCCTTAGAACACCTTACATTGTTGAAGGGCTATTCTCTCTAAGAATGGACATGTCTGTCCATAAATCATCACTTTTCCCAGAAAAGTGCCTTACTTCGGCATCAAAAATTTATTCGAAAGTAATAAGGGGCCACTATTGCAAAAATACCTGTTCTGGTCGACGTTTCTCAAATAACCACCTTTAGGTGATTTTTATTTAAAAATTAAAAACTGGTTCTTGCAAAAAGAGTCTGATGGTCTTGTCTTTCAAAATTAGAGTCAACCTTAACGTTACCCGCTCATAGGTACATAATGAATACCGTCCAGAATCCACCATTGAATGTCGTAAAGCAAGCTCCACTACAACTCCAAATGTGGTGGTATGATTTAGACAAAGAGGGTCAAGACTGGGTAGTTGAACATCTGGGTGCTCTCACCGGCGTCATGAAAGTTAATCCACTAAATGATCTAATCAAGACTTTAGTGACCTTTTGGGATCCTGTCTGTGATGTCTTTCGCTTCTCATACTTCGAGCTCACTCCCACCTTGGAGGAAATAGCGATGTATACAGGTTTTGGTCATGGTTTGAGAAATCAACAACTTATATTCCATAGGCCTATGTGAATGCACCGTTTCTTTGATATCATGAACATTATTAAGCAAATAAGAAAGAACCATGTGAGCGAGGGTTCCTGCTTATTCTACTTCCTATACTCCAGGTATGGGCATCCAGAGAGGTTTGAAACACATGAAAAAGGGTTGAACAACAAACAAAGCAAAGATACTTGGAAAATTCACCGTTGTTAGCCTTCATAGTAGCATTTATGGGTGTCATGGTCTTCCTAAATGAAAAGGAAACAGTTGATATTTGTATGGATAGAATTGCACTAGTCCTAACTACCAAGTAAGATCACACACTCGCTCTACTAATATTGTCGGATATCTATCGGGCATTGACACGGTATAAGTCAGGGGCGACATTCTTCGAAGGCTGCAACCTTATTTTACAAATGTGGCTGATTGAACACCTTCGCCATCATCCAAAATTTATGAACTAAGGTCCAAGCAAGAGCAACTTCATTTAAAGCTATGAAGAAAGGGTGAAAGATTATAACTCCCCGGAAGGGGTTGAAGCTTGGATCGTCCACTTGAAAACTTTAAAGACAAACCAGGTTGAGTGGACTCTAGGATGGCTCCCGGTGAGGGAAGTTATATATATGTCAGCCACAAAGAATTATTTGCAATTGATGGGCTTGAGAAGTGTCCAACCATATGCACCGCAAAGGGTTCTGAGGAAATTGGGAAGATATCAAGTAGTA
The DNA here is from genome assembly GCA_005239505.1 of Nicotiana paniculata. NCBI lineage: Eukaryota > Viridiplantae > Streptophyta > Magnoliopsida > Solanales > Solanaceae > Nicotiana > Nicotiana paniculata. The sequence continues at coordinate 45,067 of ML338872.1, forward strand.
CCTGAGGATGAAGACTTGAGTGTCCAAGTTATTGAGCTACATCCCGAAGCCCTACTTCCCGAAGCTTTAATTCAACAAATCTGGAATGGGTGTCGATACTTGAAAGAGTATACCCAAGTACCTGATCTTTCCAAAGGCGAAGTAGATCCAGACTATGTCGCATGGTTCGAAAAAAGGAATTGCATCGATGAGGAACCAGAGCCCGAACCGGAAAGGCCCGCCAACATGCCTCATATTCAAGCTTTTGATAACAAAATCCAAGAACGGTTGGCCTGGGGAGAAAAAGAAAAGAAATATCAAGACACTATCCATGATTTGGAGGAAAATTTGAGGAACCTTACCTTTGACAATGACTTACCAGCACAGGTAGTCGAAGGTGAAAAGAGAAAATTAACTCGAGAGAACGAGGCGCTCCGAGCCAACTCCGGAACATGAGGATAGCCGCTGAAACGCATGTAAGAAGCGAGAGATATGAAAATATCATCAACAGCTTAAGAATAAAGGTCCACTACTATGCCACTGATTTGATAAAGACCGAAAAGAATTTGATAGATTCTCAAACGAAACTATCTAAGGGAACATGCCTACCATTTGAGGCAGAAATATGGAGAAGAAATAGCCATTCTAAAAGAAAAGCCGTTTGCCCTTGGGAATGAAATGGTACATCAAACCAAAGATTTTAAGACAGAAAGAGAGCATTGTTATGCACTAATTTTCCAATTAGAAGAACGCGCGCAACAGCTACTGTGAACAACTATTTTTTGACCACACCCAAATTCTATACTATTTTTTTGCTATAAATATT
>ML338873.1:0-15661 GCA_005239505.1 Nicotiana paniculata
AATCTTCTAAAAAGAGAATTTATCTCTCTATGGATATTTGTGTACCTAGACTAGGTTGTATCGGGGAATGTCATTAAACATGACAAATGAGTTTCAAAACCTATGTTTCATGTTTCTTTTAATAAGGATTTTACCACTTTCCTGAGAAAATTATTTTCTTGATAAAATACGGATTTAATGTGTGGAAATGTGTCAGCACCCGAGTCGCAGGTATGATTCACGAGCGGGGGAAGTTTTATAATATTCAGTATAAGTGTGTCAGTACTCGAATCGCAGCTATGATTCGCGATCGAGGGAATCTTTATGGTAATTTGTTATAAATGTATCAGCACTCGAGTCGCGGGTATGATTTGCGAGTGGGGGAAGCTTTATAATATTTAGTATAAGTGTGTTAGCACTCGAATCACAGTTATGATTCACGATCGAGGGAAGCTTTATGGTAATTTGGTATAAATGTGTCAGCACCCGAGTCGCATGTATGATTCGCGAGCGGGGAAGCTTTATAATATTCAATATAAGTGTGTCAGCACTCGAAGCGCATATATGATTCGCGATCGAGGGAAGCTTTATGGTAATTTGGTATAAATGTTTCAGCACCCGAGTCCCAGGTATGATTCGCGAGCGAGGGAAGCTTTACGCCTATTCAGTGATTAGATATTCCTTCGACTCCAGCCGGTTGTCTTACGCTTGTGTGCGCATGACTATTTGGTACTATATTATTGATATTGGCTTGACATGTATTTGGGAAAAAGGAAAGTGTACATTGTTGTTTATTCTCAGTAGTTACCTGGATTTCTGTACTTGATACACATTCGCTGCTCACTGTCTTACATGTCTACTGTATTTCATCATATTCTGTCATATATTATATTGTCGGACCCTAGTGAGTGTCAAGTCAACCTCTCGTCACTACCTCTCTGAGGTTAGGAAGGCGACTTACTGAGTACATGTTATTTTTTGTATTCATGCTACACTTGCTGTGCATTTTATTGCACAGGTACTTTCATAGCAATGTGGAGGATTCAGAGACTTAGGCGAGCTGCATCATCCGGAGGCGATCCGCAACTGACAGAGTCTCCTTCGTACTGTATTTATTTTATTTTAAATTTCCTTGTCCAGTTGTATTTCGGACAGGCTTTGTAATGATTGTATAAATTCTTAGAAATTGCTCGTGTACTTGTGACACCGGGTTCTGGGATATGTGTTGGGATATAATTTCTTAAATGTAATCTTTAATCCATTGTTTTAATTATCAGATTTGTATTTGGTTATTATGTAATAAAGTGAAAGGAAATGTTTTCCTAAATGTTTTAAAAATCGGAAAGTTGTTTCTTAATTAATGAGTTGGCTTGCCTGACATGGATGTCCGATTCCATCACGACCTTAGGGATTTTGGGTCGTGACAACATGGTATTAGAGCGCTAGGTTCCCATAGGTCTCACGAGTCATGAGCAAGTCTAGTAGAGTCTTGCGGATCGTTACGGAGACGTCTGTACTTATATTCGAGAGGCTACAGGGCTGTTAGGAGTACTTCCCTTCTTAATTCTTCATCATGCGAGTTGATTCCTTTGAGGCTTATGCCTATGTTCATTCCTACTGAATCTTACGCTTCGCGAAGCGCTTGCTATGGATCAGGAATTTGGGGAATTGAAATGGTGCTATGAATGTAATTCGAGATGCTTGTGTAATTGGTCGTGGCTATTGTTATGGCCCTGCAGAGGAATAATATGTTGTTTCAGCTCAGTAGTTGTGTTTCTGGGAGCCTTAAGGCTATGCGCAGGTAGTGATGATGCTTGCAATTGGTTGTCCCGTGGTGTCGTTATGATGATAGAATGCTTTCCGATATGTTGAGGGTGATGAATGGTTTGAAGGGAGGTCTTCTCAGAGTTTGATTTCGAGATTTCAGTGCTTTTGTGTCGGGAGAGGAAGCGCATTTGGGTTATGAATGGTCCGGATAGGGGTTGGTAATAAAGGAAACTAGGGAGGAGATGATCTTAGGAGAACTTGAAGTTGCGGTGATCTGCTGGTTTGAGAGCTTCAGAGAATGATCCTGGAGTGAGGCTAGGCGGTGGTTCCATTTCTAGGAGGCCAGGTGTAAGAAACGGAAGTCGAGCAGTCGCAAAGTGGGGGAGCGACAACACAACTTGGAATTTGAAGATATTGTCGCGCATTTAATGGATGTCCATGAGGAGCGGACGGACTAGTAAATTTGGTAAATGAAGCAGGGCGCATGATGGAGTATTGAAGTCACAGGGAGCGTGCGTTTCTGCGTCGTTGGTAGTTGTCTGCGGGTGATTATCGCATGTGGGTTGTCTTCTGGGGATAATTTAGCAATGGCGGGGTTGGAAGGTTTCTGTGAGTTGTTCTAGTGGCTAGTCGGTAGGAGGCAGAATGTGAGAATGATGCTAGAAAATTTGAGTATTTAGGGAGTGCTATCAAGAGGATTTGGAGGAATTGGGCGGATTGGTGGAGCAAGATCGTGTTATCAAGGGTGAAAGGATCTCAGCAGGGTCTAGATGGTGCAAGGAGTAGCTTCAGGTTAAAGTGGGGGAGTCCCACCATCTGCAGTCGAGTTGTAGGATTGTGTTATCATAGGGTTGCGGATTGTTGGCGTATCGGCAAGTTGTTACAGCTAAGGGAAAAAGAGTAAAATGGTGATTGTGCGTGGGATTTGATGAATATGTGCAAAAGTTGGCCCTGACGGGCCAGGGTTGGTCTTGGAAGATTCAAAATTTATGCGTAAGGCATGGGTGAGTTGTAAGGATAGTGACTTAGTCACGTGTTTCATTGAATAAGGTGTTCCTGTGCTAGGAGAGCCTTGGAGTTGATTGTATTCGGGGCCAGTCAGAGTGGGTGACTCTCAATACCGGCCCTAGTGAGTTCAAAGTTAAGAATGCGGCGTTTAAGGGTTTCAGGCAGCAGTATGATTGAGAGTCGAGCTTTTGCAGAGTAATTTCTAAGAAAAGAAGGATGGGTTGAATGTCCCATGATGTGTTTCAGCATGCAGGATAGCATCAGAGGAGTGAGAGAAATAAACACCGGATTGTTGAAGGATTATCAGAAGGGTATGAGATGGGTTGCGGGATTTAGGCAGCATAGTCTCGTGAATCAAGGTCACTCGGAATGAGTGAGGGTTGAGTTTGCTATGGGTTGAAGGAAGTTGCTATCATTCCTGAGGTAAAAGAAGATATATTGATTAGCCATGGTTGGAATGACACATTGCAGCGGTGATCGGTTCCTTTGATGTGATTTAGTTATGCATGTGGTTGGTGCCGGTGTGTGTGCGCGGCTTGTCGGCCGTCTTAACGGATTTTTAGGTGAGAGCATTTGAGTGCTATGGCCTGTCAGGTGTAGGCTGATCCCGGAAGGGTTATGGTGGTATAGACTACTACTTAAGGATTTGCATGATTGGGTGATTATGGGAATTCACTCGTGTGTTGAGATGGCACTTTTGAATTGAGTTAAGTAAAAGGTTTCGATGTGATGAAGTGTTCACCCTATTGGTGGTTCAGAAGTTATGGTGGAATTATTGCGATGCCTCGTATTGGCATGTTAGGTGCGGTAAGCAGTATGTAACTGGGAGTAAGAATCGATATTTAGGTCCGATGTTTATAAGGATGTCATGAGCTCGGAAGAGAAAGACAAAGTGATTTGGAAGTTCAGAGAAAGCTGGTGTAATCTTCAGTGTCACCTGAGATTGATATTCGGTGAAAGAGGCTTTGTACCCTGGTCATGGGTTCTTGATGTGTTTTGCAGCCTTAGTGTGGTCGCTGTTATGGACGGGCAAACTTGTTGCCTTGTGTGGAAGGTTGTGGAAACATGACCTCAAAAAGATTGTATAAAGTGTGACATGTAGTCACTTGATGGATTTCAGATTTGGACTGAGTATAAAGAAGTGCAATATTGCTTATTGAGAATTTATGCCTCGAGGGCGTTCAGTTCAGTTTATTATGGATTATGGGGTGTTGGTCCCGGTGATGATGGTTGTTCTCGTGTATTATGAGAGAAGGTGGGTTAATGTGGACCCAGGTAAAAGCTAATAGCTAAGTTTGGTGCGAGCGAGGTGGCTCGATGCTTGTGGATGGATTTAAATATGATTATGGGCTCCGTATGAGCCAGGCATGTTCCTTTAGTAGAGCTCTTTTCATGGAAAAGGTATTAGAACAACGAGTGTTGATCCGTCTTCGTCAAATTCATGTGTTATTGTGATTCTGCCGTGCGAGTTGTGAAACGGCTTGATAATTTCCTATATGTTGAGGTCCCGCATAGTGGGGATGTTATGTGAACATGATATATCTTGAGATTCAGATTGTGTATATATATATATATATATATCGCACCTCAGTTGTGCTTGAGTTATGTAGCCTACGACTCTATCAGTCTCCCCAGGATGGTATTATGCCCTTAGAGTGCTTGTGATCGATATTCAGTGATTCGTAATAGTGAGCGATTCAGCTCTGTGTATATTTCCTTATGTGAGTTTTATGATGGGGTCGGGTGGCACGCTGCCACAGGTATGTTATTTGGATCGGGTTTCACGCTGCAACAGTGTGATGATGAGAATGGTTAATATGTATTTATTTTCTTGTGTTTTATTTCCTATTTTCTGGTAAGAATTCATATTAGTTGTGTGAGCTGAATAGTTCCGTCCTGAGTCGTTTCTTATTATCATGTTCGAGTTATGGTCTATTGGATCAGGGATCAGTGTGATGAGGCTATGTGAAGCGTAAATTAAAGAACAAATACCATTATTCAGGTTCATAATGAAGTGATGATTCTAGTCAAGATGAGGTATTCAAGGACTTGTTAACTCTGCAACTGAGTATGAATTTCTGCGCATTTCCTCTGTTGTGGTTGTATCACCAGCATTATAGCAGGATGTATGTATATATATCATGAAGTGCATTTGGAGCATCAGATTCGTGGAATTTTGTCTATTAAGGTTCAGAGAGTGTCATCGTGGTCAGATGATGAGTTATACGGTGCATGGTGCTGATTCATCAAAGGTATGCGGTCATGTTCTGGTATATCGTGTGGTAATTGATACGATGTTTATATGTTGGAACTAAGCCTGGCAGAGAAATTTTAGGTGTGTGAATGAATTCTGAGCTTATTGTATGGATAAGAGAAGAAATCTTCAGGTGTGATCAAGCTAATGTGCTCAACTGGGTTGTGGTAGCACGGGCAGGTGCTCGAGGCGTTAAACAGTGATTTCAGGTAACTCCAGAGCAGTTCTTGGCACGTTCGAGGACGAATGTCAGTTTAAGTGGGGGAGAATGTAACGACCCGAACGGTCGTTTTGAGATCTAGCGCGTCGCTCAGCGGTTTAAAGTCGTGAACAGATTCGTTTCAGGTATTATGACCCGTGGGCGTGGTCGAAATTGAATTCCAGGAAGTTTAGAATTGATTTGGAAAGAAAATTCTCATTTCAGAAGCCTTAAGTTGGAGAAATCAACTAAGATTGGAATTTTGAGTTAACGACCTCCGAATCAAGATTTGAAGGTTCCAACAGGTTCGTATGATGATTTCGAACTTGGGTGTATGTCCGGCTCGGGGTTTGGATAACCCATGAGCGCTTCGGCGTATATTGTGGAAGTTAGCATTTTAGAAGGATTTCATGAATTTGGGCTTGAAGTGCATATCAGTGAGGTTGATATCCTGGGATTCCGAGTCTAGGAATAGCTCCGTATGGTGATTCTGGAATTGGGAGCGTGATCGGAAGTGAATTTGGATGTCCGTAGGTCATTTTGGGGTCATTTGGCTAAAGATAGGAATTTGAGGGTTTTTGAGAAATCCGACCGGAAGTGGAAGTTTTGATATTAAGGTCGGAATGCAATTCCGGAAGTTAGAGCAAGTCCATAATGTTGAATATGACATGTGTGGAAAATTTGAGTTCAATCGGGTGTGATTTGATAGGTTTCAGCGTCGGATGTAGAAGTTTGAAATTCTAAGTTCTTAAAGAATTGGATTTGAGTGCGATTCGTGATTTCGGCATTGTTTGATGTGATTTGAGGGCTCGAGCAAGTCCGTGTCATGTTTTGGGACAGATTGGTGTGATTGGACGGGGTCTTGGGGCCCGGGTGATTGACGGATCAATCTTTGAAGTTGAAAAAGGCTGAAGGCTGCTGTCATCTGGTGTAACCGCACCTGCGAGGCTTTGACCACATGTGCGGTTAAGGGCGGAGCAGGTGCGAGATTAGGGCTGGAGCTGAGGAGGCCGCAGGTGCGGAAGATTGGTCACACCTGCGAAATCGCAGGTGCAAAGAGGGGATCGCAGGAGCGGGAATTTGCTGGGTCAAGTCAGAACCACACCTGCGATGGAATTTCCGCAGGTGCGGAGCCGCAGGAGCGGCCATTGGATCACAGATGCGAAAGAGGCCTGGGCAGAATGTTTTAAAGTCGGGTTTGTGCCATTTCTCTCACATTTTTCATTTGGTTGGGGCGATTTTGGAGGATTTCAAAGGGAGATTTTCACCAAGCATCAAGAGGTAAGTGATTCCTTCTTATTTCCAAGTTAAATACAAGACCATTACATAAATTTGATATGGGAAATTGTGGGAAAAAATGGGGTTTTTGAAGAAAAATCTGGAAAAGGTAAATTTGGAATTTAGCCACGAATTTGAGTATGGAATGTAGAGTAAATTGCACGATTGAACTAGTAGGGCTATGGGTAGAATGTATCTTCGAGAATTTCGGATTTCCGTGCGCGTGGGCCAGAGGGCTTTTTGGTCATCTTTCCGAGCGGGGTTGGGAAAGTATATAATCTGAATTTGTTGTGAGTATTAGGATGAATTTTCATTGCTTTTCCGTTATGTGGTAGTTTCGGAGCATTGTGCGTCCGTTGGAGTCATTGGTAGGGCTTGGAAGCCGGTGTTGGAATTTCAGAGCGAGGTAAGTCTCTTTTCTAACTTTGTGNAGGTTGTATCGGGGAATGTCATTAAACATGACAAATGAGTTTCAAAACCTATATTTCATGTTTCTTTTAATAAGGATTTTACAACTTTCCTGAGAAAACTATTTTCTTGATAAAATATGGATTTAATGTGTGGAAATGTGTCAGCACCCGAATCGCAGGTATGATTCACGAGCGGGGGAAGTTTTATAATATTCAGTATAAGTGTGTTAGTACTCGAATCGCAGCTATGATTCGCGATCGAGGGAATCTTTATGGTAATTTGTTATAAATGTATCAGCACTTGAGTCGCGGGTATGATTTGCGAGTGGGGGAAGCTTTATAATATTCAGTATAAGTGTGTTAGCACTCGAATCACAGTTATGATTCGCGATCGAGGGAAGCTTTATGGTAATTTGGTATAAATGTGTCAGCACCCGAGTCGCAGGTATGATTCGCGAGCGGGGAAGCTTTATAATATTCAGTATAAGTGTGTCAGCACTCGAATCGTAGGTATGATTCGCGATCGAGGGAAGCTTTATCGTAATTTGGTATAAATGTGTCAGCACCCGAGTCGCAGGTATGATTCGCGAGCGGGGAAGCTTTACGCCTATCCAGTGATTAGATATTCCTTCGACTCCAGCCGGTTGTCTTACCCTTGTGCGCGCATGACTATTTGGTACTATTTTATTGATATTGGCTTGACATGTATTTGGGAAAAAGGAAAGTGTACATTGTTGTTTATTCTCAGTAGTTATCTGGATTCCTGTACTTGATACGTATTCGCTGCTCACTGTCTTACATGTCTATTGTATTTCATCATAGTCTGTCATATATTATATTGTCGGACCCTAGTGAGTGTCAAGTCAACCTCTCGTCACTACCTCTCTGAGGATAGGCGGGCGACTTACTGAGTACACGTTGTTTTTTTGTACTCATGCTACACTTGCTGTGCATTTTATTGCACAGGTACTTTCATAGCAATGTGGAGGATTCGGAGACTTAGGCGAGCTGCATCATCCGGAGGTGATCCGCAGCTGATAGAGTCTCCTTCGTACTGTATTTATTTCATTTTAAATTTCCTTGTCCAGTTGTATTTCGGACAGGCTTTGTAATGATTGTATAAATTCTTAGAAATTTCTCGTGTACTTGTGACACCGGGTTCTGGGATATGTGTTGGGATATAATTGCTTAAAAGTAATCTTTAAACCATTATTTTAATTATCAGATTTGTATTTGGTTATTATGTAATAAAGTGAAAGAAAATATTTTCCTGAATGTTTTTAAAACCGGAAAGTTGTTTCTTAATTAATGAGTTGGCTTGCCTGACATGGATGTCTGGCGCCATCACTACCTTAGGGATTTTGGGTCGTGACATTACTTTCGGATTTTTGTTTTACCCCTTGGTATTTAATTTTGCATTAAAAAATGCTTCAGTATTTCGTGTCTTTTTAAATAAGCACGATTTATAAAGAGGGCCCTTTTATGAACGACACTTAATGAAGAAGACGTCTCAAATTCATAATGGTGTAAACATACAAAGAGAGATAGGAATTCACATATTTTTTCCGAATAATGTTTTGCAGAAAGTCTTTATATTATTCAAACTTTCATAACATTTTACATGTGTTTAAGCATCGTCTATGACTCTTTCGTAACTTTTTTCTTTTACAACATGGTTTGAATAAACTCGGGGGGTATGAATTTCTACACGTAACTAAATTCTGCCTTTAACCTAAACATTTGTTTACATTCATGAGTATGTTCTTTGTAGCTTTTTGAATCAGGCTTTGTGTTTTTGTCTTTGGCTCTTTGATTTTGCTCATAACTTTTGACTTGTTGGGAAAAATGGATCTTCAGGCTTGAACTTTGACTCTTTTGATAGTCTTCTTTGCCTCTTCCATACTGTATAGTCCCCCAAGTGTTTGATCTTTGAAAAATGAAATCTCGAGCACTTGGCTATTCTTTTCTTGTGGTTCTTTTCTTGAAAAGGAAAAACATACGGGACTCGAAGGTATATAATTTATATGATGACTGCTTAACCCTTTGAAACCTCCATCAGAAAGTTGTAACCCTAGATCGGGAATTCAGTTTTTTCCTCATGTCTATTCAGGTCTAATATCATCATCTGGTCATGGGTTAGCTTTTTGCCTATCATCTAAAATGTTTAGTATAATTTTAACTATACTAAATAAAATTGAACGTAATGATATCTGACTGTGGGTATTCCTTTTCCTTAGTAGTAATATTTCTTCAAGTGAATAGCGTTCCAACTTGTTCGTAAAATTCTACCATCCATGGTTTCCAGCTCATAAGCACCTTTGTCACAACCCGAATCCTAACCCAGGTCGTGATGGCGCCCAACACCGTAGTCAGGCAAGCCAACATCAATCTACTGATGAGTTTCTTTTAAATTTACCAAAACATTTCCAACACTTGGTTTAGATTTTGATATTGGGAATGAACAGATACCTTAGGAAAATCTTAAGCAGAAATAGTCATAAAAGTCATAATTTAATATTTACATCCCAAAACAATGTCTACTAATGTGTGTGCCAGGAACTAGCGTCACAAGTCTACAGGTATCTAGTAGAATATCAAAAGAATAAAAGTCTGTCCTACTGTCTGAGTAGGTGTGGACAGAAATGGAAAAATAATAGCTCCAAAGTGCCGCTGGGAGTCGCCAAGAGAAGCAGCTCACCGTGGAGTCTAGACCAGGTATATGTATCAGGGACGAACTCCGGGTTAATACCCAGATGCACCCACCTGAGAACCTGTATAATTAAGTACAGAGTGTAGCATGAGTACATAAACAATATGTATCCAATAAGTATCCCGCCTAATCTCAAAGAAGTATCAAGCCTACTTTCCAGGTCAAGAACGCGCCCGAAACTCCAAATTCATCGCCCAAGAACTCGAAGCTATCCAAACATCACATTAACAAGTCAATATATGCTCAAAAGTCCCAAATTCTCCTACTTAAATGGTCATTTCAACCCAATTTGGAAAATCCTATAATACACCCCCAGGCCCACATGCTCGGATTCTGAATATTTTTGGAGGAAGTACTTACCCATAGCCTAAGATCAATATTATATAGTTTTTATATGATTCCTTAACAAATTTCTTGGAAATTTTCCATTTTTGTCAAGAACCTTGGTTTTACTCTAAACCCACGATTTCCACTAATTTAACGTGTTAATCTACCTTAGAATTCAAGTATTAAGCTAAATTTATAGTAGGAATTACTTACCTAACAGTAGCTAGGTCGAATACCTTCCTTGCATGCTCTCAAAATCTCCCAAAGATGAAGAAAAGTGTTCAAAAATGGTTAAGTCCCGTGTTTAAAACGAATCTCACTGCCTACAGGCTTTTCTCACATGCGGTCTCGCATCTGCGAGAAAAATCTCGCATCTGCGGAGAAGGGGAAGGGGGCCTGGCTTCGCACCTGCAGCTCCGCTTCTACGGAAAGGGTCCGCATCTGCGGAAATGGGTAGCTACCTCAGGATTCACACCTGCGAGGCTGGGACCGCAGAAGCGATCTTGCACCTGCGACTTGACCTCTTAGGTGCGGTAGCACCAGATCTGGTGCACCAGTAGTCATTTAAGGCTGGTTTTTGCCTCGCTCGATGCCCAAATGGCTTCTAGGCCCACCCGAGACCCCATCCAAATATACCAACAAGTCCTAAATCATAGTACGGACTCGCTCGAGCCTTCGGAATGTCTGAAACTACGCTAAATCTAAAAATCATACCCCAAAACCTATTGGATCAAACTTAATAACTTTAAGTTCTTGAACTCGCTTTCAACACGCCGAACCTACCTATACTACTCGGAATGACACTAAATTTTGCAAACAAGTCATAAATGACATAACAAAACTATTCCTGGTGTTGGAATTGCGTATGGATCTCGATAACACATAAACACGTTCCAAACCTCAAAATTGAACTTAAGGAAACCTTAATTCACTATTAGGCGCCGAGACACCACCAGGTCATCCAACACCTGTTCCGAACCCACGCCCAAGTCTGAAATCAACATACGAACCCACCAGAACCTTCGAATCTTGATTCCGGGGTCGTTTACTAAAAATGTTGACCGTAGTCAAACTTGGCCTTTAAGGCCAACCTTAAGAAACTAAGTGTTCTTATACCACTCCAAACTTCTCCAAACCTCGAACCACCCATCCCCGCAAGTCATAAATCAGTAAAAGCAACTACGTGAAGTCTCATTTAGGGGCACGGGGTCCTAGAACACAAAATGAACGGTCAGGTCGTTACATTCTCCACCTCTTAAACAAACGTTCGTCCTTGAACGGGTATAGAATCATACATGGAGTGCTGAATAAGTGTGGATATCTGCTTTGCATGTCCTCCTCGGACTCCCAAGTCGCCTCCTCGACTGGTTGGCTCCTCCACTGGACCTTTAGGGCGGAAACCCTCTTGGACCTCAATTGGAGATCCTGCTTGTCAATGATAGCAACTGGCTCCTCCTCGTAACCCAAACTCTCATCTAACTGAATGGTGCTAAAATCAACCAGGTGAGAGAAGTCGGCGTGATACCTTCATAGCATGGATACATGAAAGACCAGATGAACCCCTGATAAACTGGGAGGTAAAGCAAGCTTGTAAGAAACCTCCCCAACTCGTCTCAACACCTCAAATGGGCCTATAACCTTGGGCTCAGCTTGCCCTTCTTCCCAAACCTCATAATACCCTTTATCACCGAGACCTTCAACAGAACCTTCTCGCCCTCCATAAATGATACATCACGTGCCTTCTGATCCACGTAACTCTTCTATCTGGACTGTGCTATGCGAAGTCTCTCCTGAATCAACTTCACCTTCTCCAAAGCATCTTTCACCAGATCGGTGCCATATCGCTTAGCCTCGCCAGGCTCAAACCCCCCGATGGGAGAACGACATCGATGACCATACAAGGCCTCAAATGGAGACATATCGATCCTGGACTGATAACTATTATTATAAGCAAACTTGGCCAAAGGCAAGAACTGGTCCCACTGCCCTCCAGAGTCAAGCACACATGCCTTGAGCATGTCCTCCAATATCTGAACTGTCTGCTCTGACTGCCCGTCGGTCTAAGGGTGGAATGCTAAACTGAGCTCTACCGGGTGCCTAACTCACTCTGTACGGCTCTCCAGAAGTGCGAGGTGAACTGAGGACCTCGATCTGATATAATGGACACAGGCACACCGTGAAACCGAACTATCTCTTGAATATAGATCTGGGCCAACCTCTCTGAAGTATAAGTAGTAGCTACTGAAATGAAATGTGCCGACTTGGTCAACCTGTCCACAATAACCCAAATCACATCAACCTTCCGCAAAGTCCGAGGCAATCCACCTACGAAGTCCATAGTGATGCGCTCCTATTTCCACTCGGGTATAGGCATCTTCTGAAGTAGGCCTCCTGGACTCTGGTGCTCATACTTAACCTGCTGACAATTTAAACACCTAGCCACATACTCCACTATGTCTTTCTTCATCCGCCTCCACCAGAAATGCTGCCTCAAGTCACGGTACATCTTTGTAGCACTAGGATGAATGGAATACGTGAACTATGAGCCTCCTCTAGAATCCTCTCCCTCAGGCCATCAACATTGGGGACACATAAGCGACCCTGAAGTCTCAGAACACCATCCCCGCCAATAGAAACCTCCTTGGCACCACCCTGTACCATGGTCTCCTGGAGAACCACTAAGTGCAGATCATCATACTGCCGAGTCTTGATCTCCCCCAAGAATGAAGACTGAGCCACCACACGTGCGAGAACTCGGATGGGAATTGAAAAGTACAACCTCACCAGGAGATTAGCCTAGGACTGAATGTCCAAAGCTAGAGGTCTCTTCTCTGCCGAAATGAAAGCCAAACTGCCCATACTCTCCACATTCCTGCTTAAGGCATCTGCAACCATGTTCGCCTTGCCCAGATGATAAAGAATGGTGATGTCATAATCCTTCAGCAACTCAAGCCACCTACGCTGCCTCAAATTAAGATACCTCTGCTTGAACAGGTGCTGTAAACTGCAGTGATCTGTATAAACCTCACAAGGCACCCCATACAAGTAGTGCCTCCAAATCTTAAGAGCATGAACAATCGTCGCCAACTCAAGATTGTGCACATGGTAATTCTTCTCATGAACCTTCAGCTATCGTGAAGAATATGCAATACCTCGCCCATTTTGCATCAACACACAACCCAAACCAACGCGTGAAGCGTCACAATAAACTGTATACATCCCAGAACCGGAAGGCAACACTAGAACTGGTGCTGAGGTTAATGCTATCTTGAGCTTCTGAAAGCTCGCCTCACACTCGTCGGACCATCAAAATGGAGAATTCTTCTGGGTCAATCTATCCAGGGGAGCTGCAATGGATGAAAAACCCTTCACAAGTCGGCAATAATAACATGCTAGACTCAAGAAGCTCCTGATCTCTGTAGCTGAAGTAGGGCGTGGCCACCTCTGAAATGCCTCAATCTTCTTAGGATCAACCTTGATTCCCTCTCCGGATACCACATGCCCCAAGAATGACATAGAATCCAATCAAAACTCACACTTGGAGAACTTAGCACACAACTTCTGTTCTCGCAAAGTCTGGAGCACAACTCTCAAATACTGCTTGTGCTCCCCCATGCTACGTGAGTAAATCAAAATGTCATCAATGAAGACGATGACAAAAGAATCATTATAAGGGCTGAAATCCCTATTCATGAAGTCCATAAATGCCACTGGAGCATTAGTCAGGCCAAAGGACATCACTAAGAACTCATAATGACCATATCTCATACGAAAAGCAGTCTTCGGATCATCCGAGTCCCGAATCTTCCACTGATGGTACCCCGATCTCAGGTCAATCTTAGAAAACACTCGAGGACCCTGCAACTGGTCAAACAAATCATCGATACGCGACAACGAGTACTTGTTCTTGATGGTGACCTTGTTCAACTGGAGGTAGTCAACACACATCCGCATATTCCCATCCTTCTTCTTCTTCTTCACAAATAGCACTGGAGCACCCCAAGGTGATACGCTCGGTCTAATAAACCCCTTAGACAATAACTCCTCAAGCTGTTCTATCAATTCCTTCAATTCCTTCGGAGCCATACGGTATGGGGGAATAGATATAGGTTGGGTGCCTGGAGCTAAGTCAATGCAGAAATCAATGTCACGATCCGGTGGCATGCCTGGAAGGTCTGAAAGGAATACATTAGCAAACTCTCGAACTACCGACACTGAATCAATCGTCGGGGACTCGGCGGTGGTGTCCCACACATAAGCAAGACAAGCCAAACAACCCTTCTCGACCATACGTCGAGCTTTCAGGAAAGAAATAACCTGACTAGCCGCACTAACTGAGGAACCTCTCCACTCCAATCTCGGCAACTCGGGCATGGCTAGAGTTACAGTCTTGACATGGAAATCTAGAATGTCATGATAGGGAGACATCCAATCAATGCCTAGGATGACCTCAAAATCAACCATATCAAGAAACATGAGGTCCGCTCTAGACTCGAACCCACAGAATGTAACCACACATGACCGATAAATCCGGTCCACAACCACAGAATCGCCCACAGGAGTGGACACATAAACAAGAGTGCCCAAGGACTTACGAGGAATATCGAGGGAATGAGCAAATAAGGCTGATACATATGAATAAGTGGATCCTGGATCAAATAATACCGATGCATCTCTACCGCAAACTGAAATAATACCTGTGATCACGACATCTGAGGCCACTGGATCTGATCTGGACGGAATAACATAGAATCTAGCTGGAGCGCCGGATGGCTGGCCTCCACGGGAATGAACATGAGCTGGCTAGGCTCCCCCTGCCTGGCCTCCACCTCTACGACGACCTCTACCAACCTGTCCTCCACCTCTAGGTGGCCGAACTGTCGGTGCTAAAATCATAGGCTGATGACTCTGCTGCACAGCCTTGCCCCGAAGCCTGGGACAAGTCCTCTTAATATGGCCTGGGTCCCCGCACTCATAACAACCTCTCGGCACCATAGCCTGCTGCCCTGAAGAACCCTGAATAGTTGGAGGACGGTATGAACTCTCTGGCATAACATTGAAATAAGGACTGGTAGACCCCTGATGACCAGAATACCCATCGGAGAAACCCTGAATGCATGGTGGGCGATACGAACTCTCCGGCATAGTGCTGAAATAAGGCCTCGTAGGAGCACCTCGAGGAGGTGGTGGGGGTGATAAATATGGGGGCCTACTAGGCTGGCCCCTACCAAACTGACCTCTGCCCCTGGCTGGAGCACCTCTGAAATCTCTAGAAAATCTAGCTCTCTTATTCTACTTCCCCTACTCTCTGCTCCTCGACTGATAACCCTCAATCTTGCGAGCAATCTCTACCACAAGCTGATAAGGAGTCCCCATCTCCACCTCTCGGGCCATGTTGGCCCTAATACCTGAGTGTAACCCGGCTACAAATCACCGTGGAGTCTAGACCAGGTATATGTATCAGGGACGAACTCCGGGCTAATACCTAGATGCACCCGCCTCAGAACCTGTACAATTAAGTACAAAGTGTAGCATGAGTACATAAACAATATGTAACTGTGAACAACTATTTTTTGACCACACCCAAATTCTATACTATTTTTTGCTATAAATATTAATGTTATATCTAATCTTAATATTTTAAATTTTTATCTTACTCTTAATAGGTTCTATTTAAGAAAATTAAAAACAACAAAAATATTCACATTCTTAGAATATAAGATTTTTTC
>ML338876.1:0-21425 GCA_005239505.1 Nicotiana paniculata
GCAGCTTTCAGTCTCCAGCCCATAGGCTTGGCATGTATATATATGTGTGTAGGCATGTATGTCGTCAGTAGCGGCCTCGTTGGCAAGCTAGTATTTTATTATTTTGGCTTGTCTACCTTTGTTTATATGGCTTATTGTTATTCAGGTCATGACCTTAACGGTCCAGGCTTAGTATTTCAGATGTTGTGCTGCCCGATATGTTGGGTCCCCAGTTTAGTTAGCTAGTATGTTTAGTGGCTAACTCGATCGAATACAGTATCGAGTGCCAGTCGTGCCTCCCCTAGTTTGGGGCGTGACANTAGTGGCTAACTCGATCGAATACAGTATCGAGTGCCAGTCGGGCCTCCCCTAGTTTGGGGCATGACAAACACACTGACAGACTCAGAAACCTCCAACCTCACAAATCGATTGGCTAAAGCCTGAACATCCAACGCAAGAGGTCGCTCCCCGACTGATAGATAAGCAAGACTATCCATACTGACTCACTTTCGGCTTAAAGCATCGGCCACCACATTGGCTCTCCTAGGATGATAAAGAATGGTAATATCATAATCCTTCAGCAACCCTAACCATCTCCTCTGCCTCATGTTCAACTCCTTCTATCTGAACAGATACTGCAACATCTTATGGTCCGTGAACACCTCACATGGCACCCCATACAGATAGTGCCTCCAAATCTTCAATGCATGAACAATAGCTGCAAGCTCCAAATCATGAACTGGATAGTTCTTCTCATGAATCTTAAACTGGTGGGAAGCATAGGCTATAACCTTGCCATCCTGCATCAACACTGCACCAAGCCCAACTTGTGAAGCATCACAATACATGGTATACGGTCCTGAACCTGTGGGCAAAACTAACACTGGTGCCGTGGTCAAGGCTATTTTGAGCTTCTGAAAGCTCGCCTCACACTCATAAGACCACCTGAACTGAGCACTCTTCTGAGTCAACTGGTCATCGGGGCTGCAATGGATGAAAATCCCTCCACAAACCGGTGATAATAACCTGCCAAGCCCAAGAAACTCCGGATCTTTGTAGCTGAGGTGGGTCTAGGACAATCTCTAACTGCTGAAATCTTCTTGGGATCCACCTGAATACCCTCTGACGATACCACATGGCCTAGAAATGCAATTGAACTCAACCAGAACCCACACTTGGAAAATTTGGCATACAACTGACTATCCTTAAAGTCTGGAGGGCGACTCGAAGGTGCTTCTCATGATCCTCACGGCTATGGGAGTAAATCAAAATATCATCAATGAAAATAATCACAAATGATTCCAAATAGGGCATGAACACTCGGATCATCAACTCCATAAAGCAGCGGGGGAATTTTTCAGCCCAAATGACATCACCAAGAACTCATAATGCCCATACCGAGTATGAAAGGCTGTCTTAGGGACATCAGACGCCCTAATCCTCAGCTGATGGTAACCAAATCTCAAGTCAATCTTGGAAAACACTAAATCACCCTGAAGCTGGTCGAATAAATCATCAATCCTCGACAAAGGGTACTTATTATTAATAGTAACCTTATTCAACTGCCGGTAGTCAATACACATTCTCATAGAGCCATCGTTCTTCCTGACAAACAACACTGGGGCACCTCACGGAGAAACACTAGGCCTAATAAAGCCTTTATCCAACAAATCCTACAACTACTCCTTCAACTCCTTCAACTCCGGCGAGGCCATACGATACGGCGGAGTAGAAATAGGCTGGGTGCCCTGAGCTACCTCAATACAAAAATCAATATCCCTGTCGGGTGGTATACCCGGCAGGTCAGCAGGGAATACCTCTGGAAACTCACGAAACACGGGCACAAACTCCAGGGAAGGAACCTCGGCGCTAGAATCACGAACATAGGCCAGATAGGCCAAACAACCCTTATCGCCCATGCGTCGAGCCTTCATATAAGAAATAACTCTACCAGAAGAATGACTAGGAGTCCCTCTCCACTCCAAACGAGGTACCCCTGGAAAGGCCAAGGTCACTGTCTTGGCATGACAGTCTAGAATAGCATAATAGGGGGATAACCAATCTATCCCCAATATAACATCAAAGTCAACCATATCAAGAAGCAGAAGATCAACCTGAGTGTCCAGACCACCAATAACTACTAAGCAAGCACGGTAGACTCGATCTACCACTATAGAATCACCCATCGATGTAGACACATGCACATCAGTACTCAAGGAATCACGGGGCATACTCAAATAAGGGGTAAAATATGAAGACACATAGGATAATGTAGAAATCCGGATCAAATAACATCGAATCCTCTCGGCTACAAATTGAAACCGTACCTATAATAACTGCATCAGAAGCCTCAGCATCCGTCCTGGCAGGAAAAGCATATCACCGGGGCTGAGCCCCTCCAACCTAAACATCACTAGGTCGACCTACTGCACCCTGACCTCTACCTCTCGTGGCATGTCCTCCACCTCTATGAGTCTGACCTCCACCTCTGGCACCACGACCTCCACCCCTAGCTGGCTGTGGGGGTGGGGGTGCTCCTGATGCGGGAACCATGGCACGGGACCCTGATACTGAGACCCACCAGAACCTCGGGGGCAAAACATGGAAATGTGCCCCAAACCACCGCAAGAATAACAAGGCCTCTACTGCTGTGGCTATTGACTCTAGAACTGGCCCTGTCGACCCTGATAACCACCCTAGAAGCTCTGAAGCAGCGGTGCACTGATAGGTGCTGGTGGTGCACTAATAGGATCTAGCGGTGCACTGTGAGATACCTGAAGTGCCGGCTGATAGGGTCTGGGAGGATGAACTCTGCCGAAAGAATCCCTGCCCCCAGATGAGGCTCCACGAAATTGACCAAAGTGACGGAGCCTCTTGTCAGCCCCCTGGCCACCACCCTGTGACAAAATCATCTCAATCCTCCTGGCCACATTTGCCAAATCCTGGAATGAAATATCAGTACCTGACTCCTTGGCCATCTGAAGTCTGATGGGCTGAGCCAAACCCTCAATAAACCTCCTCACTCTCTCACGATCAGAGGGAAGTATCATAAGTGCATGCCGAGCTAGAGTGATGAACCTGGTCTCGTACTGAGTGACAAACATAGATCCCTGCTGGAGGCGCTCAAACTGCCTCCGAAGATCCTCCCTCTGAGTAACTGGAAGGAACTTCCCCAAGAATAACTCGGAGAACTGATCCCAAGTCAATGGTGCAGACCCAGCTGGCCTGGTCAAACAGTAGTCTCTCCACCAGGTCTTGGCAGAACCCGAAAGACGAAAAGTAGCAAAATCAACTCCACTAGACTCTACTATGCCCATGTTTCGAAGAACCTCATGACAGCTGTCCAAATAATCCTGGGGATCCTCTGATGGTGCACCAGTAAATGTAGTAGTGAATAACTTGATGAATCTATCCAATCTCCATAAAGCATCTACTGACATAGCTGCTCCCTCAACTGCCGGTGCCATAATACCCGGCTGAGCTACTCCGGTCGTCTAAGGTGCCAGAGTTTGGAACTGAGGATCTAGATGCTCTGGTATGCGAGTAGCATAAGTCTGGGTCCCTCCCCCAGCTTGAGAAACAGTTGGTGCAGTAGGAAGAAGACCGGCCTGAGCCACACTCTCCATGAGTCCCACTAAGCGAACTAGAGCGTCCTGAAGCACCGGGGTGGAATCGAACCCCTCTGGGACCTGAGCTGCTCCAACTGGAACTGTCTGAGTAGGAACCTCACCGGAAAAGTCTACCTGTGGGTCCTCTACTGGGGCTGCTGCTCTAGGCTGAGCCCTGCCCCTACCTCGGCCTCTAGTACGGCCTCGGCCTCGGCCTCTAGTACGGCCTCGGCCCCTCGTAGGAGTTGCAACAAGAGAATCGGGCTGCTAATCGGTAGACGAGGAAGCACGCGTTCTTGCCATCTGCGAGAGAATAGAATTGAAACTAAATTAGCATTTAGAATTCAAATCGCACGATAGAAAAGAAGAAAAGTGAAGTTATTCCTAATTTGCAGCCTCTGGGGGATAAGTACAGATGTCTCCGTACCGATCCCTCAGACTCTACTAAGTTTGTCCGTGAGTTGTGAGACCTAAGCAACCTAGTTCTCTGATACCAACTTGTAACGACCCAAATCCCACCTTCAGGACGTGATGGCCCCTAATGTTGCACCCGCTAGGCAAGCCAACGTGTTCACTTAATTGATTTATTAACAAGTGAAAGTAACAAACACTGACTAGGTAATTGGGATAAAGTGCGGAAGCATTAAAAAATCTAAATAACAACCTCACGAACTAATCTAAGATTTAGCTAAAAACAACAGTTTGAAATAAAAATGATATATCTGTCTTGGAAACACATAGATGACATAATGAAAGATAGACAATGACGCCGAGATCAACGAACGCCTGCAGAACTACCTCGGTGTCGTTTGAAATGGACTGAAGGACACTCCCCCTAACGATGTCCACTGGGTCCGGCTGCGTAATCTGCACAACATAAAGAAGTGCAGGTGTAGCATCAGTACAACCGAACCCATGTACTGAATAAGTGCCGAGCCTAACCTCGGCGAAGTAGTGACGAGGCTAGGACACGACAACAAATTTTACCTGTGCAGTTCAATAGTATAGCAGAAGATAAACAAGAAATACAGTTACGGGGAAAAACATGCTAGGGATAAAAGGGGCAACACTTGCTAAAGCAGTAGAATCAAGTACTAACGGGAATGTAGAAGTAAAACAGGAAGTAACAACTCGAAACAAGTAAAATAGACAGGAGAAGGCACGACATGACCCCTCGTGCATAGCCTCGCAATCACTAGGCACGGAATGTCCCCTCGTGCATAAATAATAAAGTCAGTCGGCACGGAATGTCCGCTCGTGCATAAATAATAATCACTCGGCATAGAATGTCCCCCCGTGCATAAATAATAATCACTCGGCACGGAATGTCCCCTCGTGCATAAATGAATATAAAAGCAACAATTGATATGAAAGTTTAACAATACGGTATTTCAAATGTACAGAAATAATCAGCAAAACTTTATTGTCCCGGCAAGGGAATCAACTATAACCATTCTCACTCGGAATTATAATGTCAACAGTAACACCCTCGACCGAACACATAATCAATAACTTTCTACATCATGAAATACCTCAAGATGCCACTTCCAAGGTTCCCAATTATTCACAGCACAGAGAATATCAAAGAACAATAAATAACTCATCAAAAATTTGACTCACGAGCATGCTTGACCACAACATATAGGTACCTGTCACCTCACCTATACGTTGGACATGAATTACACATAGTAAATAAGACTCTATACCTATTCCCTCAAGCTAAGGTTAGGCCAAACACTTACCTCGGCTCCAAAAATGCAAATCAAGCCTCTAGCACTGCTTTTCCTCTCGAATCCAACTCTGAAACGATAGTATCTAAGAAGAATCAACTCAATAATATTAATAATGACTCAATAATTCAATCGCAAAGTCTAATTATACATTTCCCATCATTCTTCCAAAAATACCAAAATTCGACCCCGAGCCTGCTTGGTCCAAACACGAGGTTCAGACCAAAACTCGATCACCCATTCCCCCACAAGCCCGAATATACAATTTGTTTTGAAATCCGACCCGAAAATGAGGTTGAATTCCCAAAAGCCCTAACTCTACCCAAAACCCCCAATTTCTACCCTTGATTTCATGCTTTTAGGCCTAGAATCTAGTATTAGATGATGAAAATGGAAGAAGTTGGAGTTAAGAACACTTATCTATGAAGCCATGGTGGAATGGTCTCCTAAGAATCGCCCAAGAAGAGTGGAGAAGAAGAAAATGGTGAAATATATGAAAATCCCGTAATAGGTATTCTGTTTTAAGGCTTTTAAATGACTGGACGAAATAAGCCTATGCGATCGCGAAGAGAGGGCTGCGATCGAATAGAGGTCTGCTTCTAATTTACCGTGATCGCGAACAGGGACCTGCGATCTCACAGCTCAAGGAACCCCTCCCTATGCTATCGCGAACAAGTCTATGCGATCGCACAGGGTACCTAGCCAGCCCCCACCCGGACCTCCTATACCCCTATGCGATCACGGACAGTTCTATGCGATCGCATAGAGGAAACTGACCTCCCCCTCATTTAAAGCTATGTAATCGCAACTAACCCTACATTATCGCATAGAGCAAAGCATCAGACACCAGCAACATCCTATTTACACCAGAATTTTCAACCTTTTAGCACCCCGACACCTACCCGAAACTCACCCGAGCCCTCGGGGCTCAAAATCAAATATACACACGACTTCAAAATCATCCTACAAACTTATTCGAGTAATTAAACCACCAAAATAACATAAAAAACAATTAATTAAACTCAAAAATCCATAGAAATTCCTCAAACTTCATAACTATCAAATTTTCCATTTTTTATCCGAAACACGGTTCCGTTTCTTACCAAATTTTACAGATGACTCACATAACACATATTGAACCTGTTCCGGGCTCCAGAACCATGATACGGGCCCGGTAACACAGATTTCACATCAAAGTTCATTTTTAAAAGTCTTTATTATTTTCAGAAAATAATTTTCTTTAAAAATTCATTTCTTGGACTTGGGACCTCGAAATTCGTTTCTGGGCATACACCCAGGACCCATATTTTCCTACGAACCCTCCGGGACTGTCAAATCATGGGTCCGGGTCCGGGTCCGTTTACCAAAAATGTTGACCAAAGTCAACTTTATTCTATTAATTATCATAAATTCAACTGTTTAACACATTTCCACATAAAGGCTTCCTGGCTATGCGCCCAGACTGCGCATACATATCGAGGTGAGATTAATGGAGGCTTTCGGGGCCTAAGAACACAGTTTTAGCTAAATTAACACAGGATGACCTTTTGGGTCATCACAAAGTTTTAAAATATTAAGATTAGATCTGAAATAAATATTTACATTAAAATAGTATAGAATTTGGGTGTGGTCAAAAATTAGTTGTTCACAATCGATATGATCCTTTTTCCTTTTGGACTTGACCAACATATCATCTATGTATACTTCCATGGTTTTGCCGAGTTGGTCTTTGAACATCTTTGTCACCAACCTCTGATACGCTGCCCTTGCGTTTTTCAGTATGAAAGGCATCTCCCTGTAGAAATACGTTCCTTGGCGGGTGATAAAGGTGGTTTTCTCCTGGTCTTCCTCTTCCATGAAGATCTGGTTGTATCCCGAGTATGCATCTAAGAAGCTTAGAAGCTCGTGCCCTGCTGTTGCGTCAATGAGCTGGTCGATATGGGGCAACGGAAATGAGTATTTCTGGCATGCTTTGTTCCAACCTATGAAGTCTGCGCACATCCTCCATTTTCCGTTCTTCTTTTTCACCATGACTACGTTGACGACCCATTGGGGATATTTTAATTTTCTAATGGAGCCATTTTCCAGCAATTTTTCAACCTCTTCGCGGACTGCATTGTTTATTGCAGAATTTATCTTCCGCCTAACTTGCCTTACCAGGGGGTAAAGTAATCGACGTTCAAACTGTGTGTCGCTATCTCCTTCGGGATACCTGGCATGTCTACATGGAAAAAGGCAAACAAGTCTGCATTATTATAAGAAATGACGAAATTTACCTGGTTCCTGAAGTTTGTGGCCGATGTAGGCTTTCTTGCTATGGTTGTTATCATGGAATTGGATGGGGTCGAGATCTTCTACGGTTGATCCCGTGGCCTCTAAGATTTTGGGGTCTTTGATGACTTCTTTCCCTTCATCACCGCTCGACCCTATTAATTGCTATGACTCTTTGGCTTTGCCCTTCATCTGTTAGGTGTATGTACAATCCTGGGCAATGCGATAACATTCACATTTTTCCCCTCGGATGATGAATACTCCCCATGGGGTGGGAAATTTTATGACTTGGTACAAGATGGAGGGGATGTCCTTCATGGCGTGTATCCAAGGCCGACTTATTATGGCGTTGTACGCCATGTCCTGATTCATGATGCAGAATATGCTGCCGGCTAGGACGAGGAGTGTGATTTCTCCTGATGTCCATTCAAATGCATTGTTAAAACCAGTTAGTGTGATACAGCATAACACTATCTTATCCTGGAGTTTCATCTGTGCAAGTATTCGAGGGTGGATAGTGCACGCACCGCTCCCATCGTCCACCATAATATGTCTCACATCTGTATCTAATATGCTTAAAGTGATAACAAGAGCATCATAGTGATGAAAAACCAAATCGTGGGTATCTGACTTATCGCAGATTATACTTTCTTCGAGTTCATCGTACCGTTCATGAATGATTGACCGTTTGAGTTTGTGGGTGGTTGTGAATTTTACGTTGTTGATTGATGCGTCATCGCCTCATCCGATGATTATTTTGATGGTTCGAGTTGGAGAAGGTTGTTTTGGTGGGCCCTGATGCTGTTTGCGTCCTCGAGAAAAGTCGGCCCTTCCTTGGTTTCTTAACAGCTCTTTCAAGTTCCCTTGTTGAAGCATGTTCATGACCTCATGTCTTAGAGCGATGCAATCCTCGGTTATATGACCTCGTTCCTGGTGGAATTCGCAGAGTGCATTTAACTTCCTGGTGTTCGGGTCGGACCTCATCTTCTGTGGCCACTTCGCTTTTAGGCCAAGCTTCTCTAGTGCGTAGACTATTTCTGAGGGTGAAACATAGAAATTGTAAGTAGATAGTAAGGGAGGCATACCTCTCTTGCTTTGGTGAGTTCCTGTTCTTGGCCTAGATGGTCCTTCGTCGTGGCGGGAAGGTGACATGATGGCATCTCTGACATACGATGGATGACTTTCTCAGTTGGGTCGTGGAGCTGCAAGATCTTTTGTGTTGTTGTTTCTCTGATCTTTTCAGGACTCCGCTTGTACTGAGGTCAACCGTTGGGTTGGATCGTTTATATTGTCTTTGTCAGCTCGAACTTTGGCGCAATAGGCGTTGTGTATTTCGTTCCAAGTGGTCGGGGGGCATTTCATGATCCGACTCAATAACTTTTTGGTCGCTCTTGAACCGCTTCTGTTAAAACCATTCTGGAAAATTGCCACAGCTATTCATTCCGATACATTTGGTAAGGTCATCCTTACACACGATTGGATGGAGCGAGGAAGTCCCTCATTCCTTTATCGGGTGATTGTTTGATGGCAAATATATCATTCACTCTCGCCTCTACTTTCTTAGCTCCGGCATGGGCCATTACAAATTTGTCGGCCATCTTTTCGAATATCTTAATAGAGCGTGCGGACATCTGTGAATACCAAGTTAATGCATCTCCGATGAGGGTTTTGCCAAACCTTTTCAATAAGATGGAGGATACTTGCTCTTTGGCACGGTTGTTTCCTTTTACTGCGGTGACATAGTGAGTAACATGATCCTCAGGGTCTATCGTACAGTCGTATATTTTCAGGTACAACGGCATTTTGAAGGTTTTAGGTAAGGCATGTGGTGCAGCTTCATCATTGTACGGCTGCTCAACAAATCGACCGACGTCTCTTTTTGGTAAGAGGTTTGGGACGGCCGATTTTTGTCTACCCATTCATGATGCTTTTTTGATAGAATCTGAGGGTCCACCAAACTATATAGAGAACCGGGTTCTTATTAGTTCCCACAGAACACACGCACACTGCAGTAAGTAAATGGCACAATGGAGTTTTACGTGGAAAACTCCCAGCTCAAGGGATCAAAAACCACGACCTACCCTTGTAGGATTTCAACTTCACTACTGAGCAACTTTAGATTACAACCTATTGTAACCTAGGAATTAACCTCTTAATCCCTCACTAACTTGTAACACTCTATTACAATCCACTTTGTAATAACTCTATTACAAAAACTTTACAACTTGACTAACTCTAGCCAATACACAAACACAAGGGTTTATTATTTACAAAGATTTCCTACACAATGCTTCTAATTAAGCCAAGTAGGAATTACAAGTATTGTGATTTAACAAAGGTAAAACACAAATAAGGACATGTAATAACTTCAATACATGGAACTGGTCATTAGTTATGTTGTTCTTCGTTCTTGATGCCCTTGAGAATCACGTGCAAGATTGACACAGACTTGAGAGAATGCTTGATGAGTTATTGAATATGCAAGTGACTTGTTTTTCCTTTTCTTGATGTTAATATCTCATTTGTGACATGACTTGGATGACGTAAGCAAGTTAGGTAAAGAGCATTCCTCATAAAGTTGACTGCTGCACTACTTCTGCACTGTTGCGTGTGCAGGCAACAATTTTACAGCTGTGAAGATTTGATTTGTACAGTCACCTTGGGAACTGGTAGCTATATGTCCCCTCTGATGTTCCTTTGACTCGGAAGAGTTGAACTGTGTCCCCAACTAGATACTTGTTGACTTGTACAGTCACCTCGGAAACTGGTAGCTATCTGTTCCCTCTGTTGTTCCTTTGACTCTGAAGAGTTGAACTGTGTCCCCAACTGGAGACTTGTTGATCTTTAAGTTCTTGAGGATGTGTATCAGGTTCCTTATCTGGTTCTTGACAGTAAGATTGTTAGATCATCAAAACATAAAACCAAGGTACTTATAACCTATCATTTTTCATTTGGTCTCGGAGCATTTTGTTTTCGTTCTCCATTTCTTCCATCTTCCTTAAAATGGTTTCCAGATTGCCGTCACCTGCATTATTAACATTCTGAGTGTTACCTGCTATGGGAGGAGGAGGGTCGTGCTGCTCGACTGTGATTGGTGTAATGCAGGTCCTTGTGTTCTCTCTGATCACCTTTTGAGCAGGTTTGTCACGGATGTTGGTGAGCGTGTTTGTCAGCCAGGCTTCGAGCAGCTTCTTCACCGTCGGTGTTGCCTCTTCCATTGTGGACGTGTAGGCTCCTTTACCGTGAGAAGTTGTGATACTACCGTTAGGAAGGGGTGAGCTACTCCGCCTAAGAGAGACGTTTGGTGTTACGTCTTCACCCTCTATTTCAGAGACCTCGTTGATGGTATTTAAGAGATTGGTGGTGAGATCGGCTACCGCCTTTATCCTTTCTTCTCTGTTACCTGCCGTGTCAGATCTATATGAACAAGTAAGTATAGGATGTTTTGCGTTTCTTTATCTTTTTTAGTTATAGATCTGGAAGAAATTAAAACTTTGACTAGGAAATCCCCACAGACGGCGCCAAATTGTTTGGCCAAAAAATATGAATCTTTGGTTAAACTTGTCACACCTCCTTTTTCACCACCCCAGAGTAATGAAGGGTGATAGGGGAGTTTTTCCACTTTAAGTGATATTATTCGGATTTGGAATTTATTTCAGAGCCGCCAATCGAATTTTTGATGATGCTCCGGGACACCGTGTTATTTAAAAAATTCGAAACCGAGGAAATTTTGACTCTGTTTTAATTTGTCTGCGACCAAAAATCCGAGTAAGGAATTCTGTTAACCCGGGAGAAGGTGTTAGGCATTCCCGAGTTCCGTGGTTCTAGCACAGTCGCTTAACTATTAATATTTGGCCTAATTATCTGATTATTTACATGTTTTAAACCTATTGTGCTTTTTAGCCTTTTTTCATTTTTTGGCCGCTTTTATGGATTTATCTCGAAACAAGTCACAATGGTGTGCACTTGTTTGATTTTGGACACATTATAACTGCGCCACATTAAATGCACCCGCAATTACAACATTTGATTTTTATTATAGTTTGAAGTTGAAGACGGGGACATGAGTTGTCGCACCCGCGTGTAGATTACGTAGTCAAGACTATGGTCGTGACGATTTTATAATGCCCGTTTGTGAAGATGTTTGAGTTTTCTATTTTTGCAAGGGCGTTTTAGTTTTAAGATTGATTACGTTTATGGATTTATCTTGGACAAGTTACGATGGCGTACACTTGTTGTTTTTTAGCACAGGGCAAAACCTCACATGAAATGCACCCGTGATAGCTATGTGCATTTTTAGTTGTTTAGAATTGAGGTCCGGGGGCATGAGTTGCCACTCCCGAGCGTAGCTTATTGTAGCTTGGAATAGTATTCCGTTTTTTTTATCAAATTTCAATCTAAAGGGCCTAATTTTATCTAGAGGGGTTGTCTAAAGAGAGAAAGGAATTCATTAGCCTAAAAGGAAACAATTTTCGGGCTATGGCCATATTTTCCCCCAATTAATCACTTTAGGCCACCCTATGCTTGGCTATTTCTGGACATAATTTTTGTTTTTTCTAACCAACGATGGCAAGTATGGGAATCAGGACGTCCCACATTCGTTCAGATGTGTACACTTAAGAAATTCACATGTCCAAATATGTTACTTATTAATTCTGATATGGATGTGCAGCTGTCAACCCTATCTTTGGGACAACTGCCCCTATTCTAGAACATTCTTACCTATTAAAAGACCCTCTTACCCTTAAAATTCTGATTTTCTAAGTCTACATTACCTAATGTACCCCTTGGAATCCCTGAATTTACCATTGGGTAATCAAGGTTAGTCTCACTTTGGGTTATTATTTAACTCTAGTTAACTAACACTAGTTAGGTTCACTAGTTAACTAGGCATTAATTTTGGTTAGTTAACCCCCACTATGTTCTTTAGTTAACTATTAGTTGTTCTTGACTAAGGTTGAGTTAATTAATTAAAGGTTAATTGATTAAAAGCCTAGAGTTAGCTTTCATACTAACTATCTATGTTTAAGTCATTTAATTATCAGTTTAATTAAACACAATGGAGGTCAGTCAACTCAGTTCTCTTAACTTAGGTTAAATGATCTGTTTTAGTAAATTAACCTAAAACTAATTGTCTTAAACAGATATTTTTTTTAGTTAATTACTTAAGAGGCTACCTAAGTTTATTTCTAGATTGAAGAAATTGGAATTATTTAAATGTGAGACTAAGTGAATCAATTATTCTTAAACTTAGTTAACTCAAATGCACAAATGAACCTAACTAGTTGTCTTATATCAATTACATGAAATAATTAAGTTGTTAGACCTAATTAATTAGGGTGCTTGATCCCTACTGATTTTGGACCTGTTTTGAGAATGAGGTTAACTAGGTGTTGGTTAATTCTAACTTAGTAAATTATACTTAACCCTTAATGAAATTAGGAGTCTAGTCTCTTTTTTAGGAAGTTAGGTTAGATAATTAGCTTAATTAGTTAATTAGGTTTTTAGAGTTGGTTTCCAATTATGTGGTTAAATATCCTAGTCTTGATAGCGTGCCTAATCAATGACCAAAGCTCGGGACTCACAGGGGTAATTGACTTGTTAGGATCAGATTTTATTAATAAAATAGGAGGTTAAGAGACTAAACACCAAAGAGTCCTTGTAATCTTATATTCATATTAAACTGGACTGATTAACCTAACGAGTTAAGACCCCTAAGCGAACACATAAGAAATCAGTCAATCAACCAGGATATTCAAGAGGATCTGATCAAGAACAAATACATCATGGCATGAGTTATGTCATTTCAATATCTAAACATGGTTCGATTAATCCAAACATTTATGATTGAACTAACAATACACAAGGTCAATTAACCCAGCGCGAGCTAATGATAGGAAATAGATACGCACAAATATAGTAAATAAAATCCTAAGTTAGCAACTATGCAATGAAATCCATCCAGATTCTGAACTAATCACATAACTAAACAGAATAAAACTAAAAAAAGAAAAGACAAAAGGAAAAAGAAACAGTCAGCCAAAAAGGGACAATGAAAACAGCGGTTAGGCCATTAATTTGTTCATGATTTTCTTAGTCGCATAATCACTCAGGGACTGGAGAATAATAGCTAGAAAAGAATAAAACGAAGAGCAAAAAGAAAGAAAAGAAGTTAACTAAACTGAAACAATCTAAAAATGGTGATTAGCAAGAATTTTAGGTTTTAGCAACATGTAAAAACAGTGAATAAGGAAGAAGAATACCCGTTAAAGGGTTTGGCCGGAAAAAATGGGAGATCGTCGTACCTTGGCCGGACTCCGGCAGGGTTTGAAAATGACTCAAACCCACAAAAATCGACAGCCCTTAGTGAGAGCTGTCGACCCATGTAGGTGAGAGTCATTAAAGGTCTTCAGGTCGGCCGGCATAGGAGAGCTAAGGTTTCCGTTTTCTTAGATCTAAAATCAAAGAGATTTGGGTATTTATTTGGGGAAACCAGTAGTGGGAGGTGATTGAGGGGAGAACGAGGATCATCTGGTGCGAATTTGGGGTCGATTGGAGAAGCTCCACCGCCGTAGGCGATTTTCGGCGGGCGGATGATGGCGGCTAGGGTTTGTGGTTTAGAGAGATGAAAGAGAGAGAGACGGACGAAGGGGAAAGGGGTGTGATACTTGCAAATGAGGGGGTGGGGTTTGGTTAGGACATAAATATACTAGAGGGGGGTGAGTTCCTGGCCGTTCGATCTATTTCGATCAATGGCCATGATTTAATTAACTAACCCAAAACGGGGTCATTTGGGGGGTGCTGGGGCAGGCCGGGTAAGGGGGGTTTGGGCCTGGGTTGTTTGTAGAGGCAGATTGGGCCTGGGTGATTTCAAGTCCAGGTCCGAATGTAGTCTCCTCTTTTTTAAATACTTAGGTTAATTAATCACCTAAATAAACTTTAATAATGTACTAATTAGTATTAAAATGATTTTATTTAATTATATGTTAATTAATGAGTTAATTAAAAGTAAAACCATTAGTTTAGTACCCATAATTATTTAAAGAACCAATTTCGTAATTTTCTTAGAAAAAATGATTAAATTATGCAACTAATTATCAAAACCCCAATTATGTCAAATAATGAAAGTTTTAAAATGTTTTATTGTTATTTATCACTTTATAAATTTTTAAAAGATGAACTATGCCCATGCAATGCAAATAATTCACAAATAAACACTGAAATTCAAAAAAAATCTATGAAATTAATTTATTTATCGAATTTTGTAGGAGCATTTAGTAGGTGAAAAATCACATGCTCACAGCTGCCCCTCTTTACTCGGAAATGCGAAGAGTTTTCAGGCAAAGACAAAGTGAGCAGTCATGACCGACTTTTACCCATTTGCATACTCCATGTGAAGCGTTTTTGAAACGTTTGACCGAACCCTGCTTCAAGGTTGCCTACGTATCTTTGGCTATAAAGGAATCAGGTCAGTGTAGTTCTGGAAGTTTTGGTAGCTGGGACTACCGAGTAACTGTGGTTTCACTGCGATTGCTGCTGTTACTGCTGCAGATCTCCTTATTACACCCAAAGTAAACAAAACGACAGACTAACTAAACCTATCAGCTGCTAGTTACAAGATTCCTATCTAAGACCTGTTCTTGAGTCTTGATCTTCTGCTAACTCTGACCTGGATCTTGATGTTTGTTAGCCGCAGGTGTTGGTTTCGTCTCTTCNAGTTATTGTAATAAAATCTATGCTATTTTATTATTGAAAGCAATAAAAGGCCGGGAACTGTGTACCCGGAGTGAATGCAGACTAGGGGGTGGATACCCTATGCCTAAAAGGTGAAATCAACTAGGGATTGGAGACCCTATGTTGGAAAAGATCGACAGGTTATGCTGTCATCAAGAAGAGATCAACAGGTTATGCCGGTGTTTGGGAAGGTCAAAAGGCTATGTTGTTGCCTGGAGAAAAGAGATCACTGGGTTATGCCAATGTCTGGAGAAGAAAAGATCACCAGGTTATGCTGGTGTCTGGAAAGGTCAACAGGTCATGCTGTTGCCTGAAAAAGAGATCACTGGGTTATGCCAGTGTCTGAAGATAATCAACAGGTTATGCTGTTGTCAGGAAGATCACCAAGTTATGCCGGTGTCTGGAGAATTCAACAGGTTATGATGTTTCCTGGGAAAAAGAGAGCGATCAACAGGTTATGCTGTTGTCGGAAAAAGAAGAGATCACCAGGTTATGCCGGTGTCTGGAAAGGTCAACAGGTTATGCTATTTCCTAGGAAAAAAATAGATCACTGGGTTATGCCAGTGCCTGGAGATGATCAACAGGTTATGCTGTTGTCGGAAAAAGAAGAGATCACCAGGTTATGCCGGTGTCTGGAAAGGTCAACAGGTTATGCTATTTCCTAGGAAAAAAATAGATCACTGGGTTATGCCAGTGCCTGGAGATGATCAACAGGTTATGCTGTTGTCAAGAAAAGGAAAGATCACCAGGTTATGTTGGTGTCTTGGAAGGTCAACAGGTTATGCTGTTGTCAAGAAAAGGAAAGATCACCAGGTTATGTTGGTGTCTTGGAAGGTCAACAGGTTATGTTATCGCCTGGAAGAAGAGATCGTTGGTTTATGCCAGTGTCGGGAAATGATCAACAGGTTACGCTGCTGTCAAAAAAAGATCACCGGGTTATGCTGGTGTCTGGAAAGGTCAACAGGTCATGTTGTTGCCTGGAAAAAGATCACCAGGTTATGCTGGTGTCTGGAAAGGTCAACAGGTTATGCCATTGCCTGGGGAAGAGATCACTGGGTTATGCCAGTGTCTGGAAATGATCAACAGGTTATGTTGTTGTCAGGAAGATCACCAGGTTATGCCGGTGTCTGGAAAGGTCAACAGGTTATGCTGTTGCCTGGGGAAAAGGGAGTGATCAACAGGTTATGCTGTTGTCAGAAAAAGAAGAGATCACCAGGTTATGCCGGTGTCTGCTTGGGTGTGGGAACCTATGTTGGCATCAACTGAGGACTGGGATATCCTTGGTTGGAAAATGTTTGGCTAGGGGTTGAGGGTCCTATGCTACTTTTAGGGTTGCATCATATTCAATTTCAACTTCTTCTCCTTTTTATATATATGCAGGAAAAGATTTTGGAGGAAACTTCCTTTTCTTTGGAGTCAATGTTGCAAAGCCCTTTCTAGATCTTGCGCAATTCCTTCTGATTGCCCCTGCTTTTACATGGTTGCTTTTGCACCTGTTTCCTATTTTCAAACAAAGAACAATTTGTTAGTTTGAACGGTGGTTGGTTTTGCGGCCTTGATTTTCAACCGCTTGATCTCAGTTCTCTTGATGGAGATCTCAACCACTTGTTTGCTGAGGATTGGGTTTCATCTCTAATCCCGGGGGCCTTGGCTTTCTAGATTTTACCATGGCGATCGGTCACGTGGGACCCAACATTTTATTTTGCCTTTGTAGGCCTTTCACTTTCTTTCTCTTTTGGATTTCCAGAGTATCGTGGGGAAGTTTTGGCCCCTCGAATTCTGCTGCGACGGTTAGTCGTGTGGGACTTAACCTTTCCAACTTTATTTCGCCTTTATTGGCCTTTCATTTCTGACTTTTCTTCCAACTGTAACTTTAGGGCATTCGGATTATTTCGGCTTTTCAAACCTTTCCTAGATGGTTAGCCTTGTGGGACTCAACCTTACGACTTCATTCGCCTTTATAGGCACTTCAATTTGATTTTATCCTTTTCAAGGTTTTGAGTTTGAAGCGT
Organism: Nicotiana paniculata; assembly: GCA_005239505.1. NCBI lineage: Eukaryota > Viridiplantae > Streptophyta > Magnoliopsida > Solanales > Solanaceae > Nicotiana > Nicotiana paniculata. The sequence goes on from ML338876.1 coordinate 17,335, forward strand.
CGGCCGCTACGGCCAGTCGAGATCGACTCGATGCCTCTGACGAGGCTGGGTGCATTTTGCATATTGACCCGTGTCAAGTGAGAGCCCTATAAATCAGTCTTTCCATCCTTTCTTTGCATTAACTTTGGAATAGAGTTAGACCGAAAGGGATTCAAAAAAATAAATGACGGAATGGACAATGAATTTAAACAAAAAGTATCCCTTTCGGGGGAAAAGAAAGAAGGACTTATCTGGAGTGCATGCGGACTTCAATGATCATGACATGCCTTTTGGACTGGATGTCTGATCCGTGTAAACCGTCTGACTCTCAGAAATTCATCAAAACTATTACCCCGAGATCGAGAAACCTTGCCCCGGAGTGCGTCCATATCAGGGATCCATTATCCTTTTCGATTAGTGGCGCCCTTTACGGGTTTTCACCGACTAACCTCTCTCATTTCTCTTCTGATCGTCCTCTTGTAGTGCTCTTTGCGAGTTTTCACTAACAAGACTCTCTCATTTCAATTTTCTCTACTCACCGTCGCCTTACAGTGCCCGTGTGGGTTTTCACTGATAAGACTCTCTCATTTTAATTTCTCTCATTGCGTGTATCATCTCCAAACAACTGTATCCTCCAATTTTGGACATCTTTGTCGATTGATCGGAAGGACTTGAGCAGGGTTCTCGTGCAAAGAAACTGTATTGAATTACAACTTTGGAACCTTTCATGCGCAAACGTCGCTGATCATAGAATTTTCCCCAGCTTAAACTCTTGGGGAAATGTGAAATTTTTATTTTGGTGTGACTGAACCCCAGGGAGAGGCTGCCTACATATCCTTTCGGAATCAAGTCGAACGTAGTTCAGGAAACTTTTGTTGTTGTTTTTATTTCTTTTTGATTTTTTGATAAGAACTTCGGGTTCCAAAGAGGGTAATCAAAGAATAGTAACCGGCTCAAAGGGTTTGCAAAAGGGTTAATGCTGTTTGGGTAGCGAGAATGAGAGCCTTTGTCATCCCAAGCGGAGAACACTTGCAGATATATAAAGGATCAAACATAGTACCTTTTGACGGCATCTGCATTGACAGCCATTTCGGGGTCATTTCCTTTGATATCTCCCAGGTATAACGCTCATTTTGGTAGCAATTTCCTTATGATGTATGGACCTTTCCAATTTGGGGAGAATTTTCCTTTCGCTTCTTCGTGGTGTGGGAGGATACGTCTTAAAATGAGTTGCCCTACCTCGAAGTTCCTAGGTCGCACTTTCTTGTTGTAAGCGCGGGCCATTCTTTGTTGGTATAATTGTCCGTGGCATACTGCAACCATTCTTTTCTCATCAATCAGAGTTAATATCTCCAGTCGGGTCTTGACCCACTCATTGTCTTCAATTTCTGCTTCGACAATAACCCGAAGGGAAGGAATTTCAACTTCAGCGAGTATCACGGCTTCTGTGCCATAAACCAATAGGTACGGGGTAGCTCCCACCGATGTACGCACCGTCGTGCGGTATCCCAACAATGCAAAAGGCAACTTTTCATGCCATTGTCTAGATGTTTGAATCATTTTCCTGAGAATTTTCTTGATGATTTTGTTTGCTGCTTCAACGCCGCCATTTGCTTTGGGCCGATAAGGGGTCGAGTTGGGTTTGTTATCTTGAACTGTTCACATACCTCCCTCCTCAAGTTACTGTTTAGATTCGCGGCGTTGTCGATAATGATAGTTTTTGGGATACCAAAACGACATATGATATTAGTGTGCACGAAATCCACCACCACTTTCTTAGTGACAGCTTTGAACGTGACGGCCTCGACCCATTTCGTGAAATAGTCGATAGCAACCAAGATGAATCTATGCCCGTTTGAGGCCCTTGGCTCGATTGGCCCAATAACATCCATTCCCCAAGCAACAAATGGTCAGGGCACCGACATAGGATGCAGTTCTGAAGGTGGCGCATGGATTAGGTCACCATGTATTTGACACTTATGGCACTTCCGGACGAAATCGAAACAATCTTTCTCCATGTTCATCCAATAATATCCAGTTCGCAAAAGTTTCTTCGCGAGGACGTACCCATTCATGTGGGGACCGCATACTCCTGAGTGGACCTCGCCCATGATCTTTTCGGCTTCTTTGGCGTCTACACATCTTAACAGATTTAGATCGGNATGGGTCTATGCGAACATTACGTGGATAGGGTAGCATCACAGCTAGGGTGGCCAAGGCATCAGCTAACTCATTGTGGCACCGAGGAATATACCTGAACTCGATGGTTTTGAATCGTTTACTAAGATTCTCCACATGCTTCCTGTAGGGAAGGAGTTTAACATCTCGAGTTTCCCACTCTCCCTGAGCCTGCTTAATGACCAAATCGGAGTCCCCCATGATCAAGAATTCTTCTGCATCCATGTCAACGGCCATGTTCATGCCCATTATACAAGCTTCATATTCAGTAGTATTGTTTGTGCAAAAGAAACGGAGGCGGGCCGTGGATGGGTAGTGTTGTCCCGCTGATGAAATCAAGATTGCCTCTATCCCGATACCTTTCGCATTGCTGCCCCGTCGAAGAACATTTTCCAGCTGTCAGCGCCTTCCGAGATTACTTCGATGGAATTGATTTCTTCATCCAGAAAATAAGTGTTCAAAGGCTGGTATTCATCATCGACCCGATTTTCAGCTAGATGATCGGCCAATGCTTGAGCTTTCATAGCCATGCAAGTGACATAGACAATATCGAATTCTGTGAGCAAGATTTTCCATTTGGCTAATCTCCCGGTGGGCATTGACTTTTGAAATATGTACTTCAAAGGATCCAGCCTCGTGATGAGGTAGGTGGTGTAAGCCAGCAGATAATGTCTGAGCTTCTGAGCCACCCAAGTTAGAGCGCAACAGGTCCTTTCTAACTGAGAATACTTGGCCTCATAGTTTGTGAACTTCTTACTTAAGTAATAAATGGCTTGCTCTTTCCTCCCGGTTGCATCGTGTTGCCCGAGAACACACCCAAAGGAATTTTCTAGCACCGTCAGGTATAGGAACAAAGGCCTCCCCGGTTCTTGTGGGACTAACACTGGAGGATTTGACAGATATTCTTTGATCTTGTCAAAAGGGCCCTGGCACTCGTCTGTCCATTCGATGGCCGCATCTTTTTTCAATATCTTGAATATAGGCTCGCATGTGGAGGTCAACTGAGCGATGAACCTGCTGATGTAATTCATCCTACCCAACAGACCCATGACTTCCTTCTTGGTTCTTGGGGGTGGGAGATCCCGGATAGATTTTATCTTTGTTGGGTCCAGCTCGATTCCCCGTCACCTGACTATAAATTTCAGTAATTTTTCGGATGGAACTCCGAAAGCGCATTTGGCTGGGTTTAACTTCAAATTATATCTGCGCAGGCATTCGAAGAATTTCCTCAAATGATGCACATGGTCATTTTGGGTTCTGGACTTAATGATCACATCATCCACGTACACCTCAATCTCCTGATGCATCATGTCGTGAAATATGGCTTTCATGGCCCTCATATAAGTAGCCCCAGCATTCTTTAAACCAAACGGCATGACCCGGTAACAGTATGTTCCCCATGGTGTAGTGAAGGCTGTCTTTTCCGCATCTTCTTCATCCATCAACACCTGGTGATATCCGGCACAGCAATCGACAAAAGACTGTACCTCATGTTTGGCACAATTGTCCACTAAGATGTGTATATTTGGCAGCGGAAAATTATCTTTGGGACTGGCTTTATTTAGATCTCGGTAGTCGACACATACTCGGACCTTTCCGTCCTTTTTAGGCACCGGAACCACATAGGTTAGCCAGGTGGTGTATTGGACCACTAGGATTACTCCAGCCTTTAGTTGTTTAGCGACCTCTTCTTTGATCTTGTCACTCATGTCTGTTTTGAACTTCCTCTGCTTTTGTTGGACCGGTGGATGACTGGGGTAGGTTGGCAATTTGTGCACCACCAAGTACATACTTAGTCCGTGCATGTCGTTGTAGGACCAAGCAAATATGTCCTTGAATTCTAATAGGAGTTGAATCAAGGCATCTTTAGTCTTTTCATCCGCATGGACGCTTATCATGGTTTCTCGAATCTCTTCTTCACTGCCCAAGTTAAC